>CM041777.1:298621101-298748913 GCA_023374045.1 Limonium bicolor | reverse complement strand
AGCGTCTGTAGGTTGCTTATAGTTGAAAGAAGAGCTATGCATATCAGAGGCGTCGACCACTTGAGTTTCAGGTTGGAGATCATGTCTACCTGAAGGTTTCCCTGTCAAAGGAGTAGTAAGATTCAGGGAAGAGTGGCAAGCTTAGTCCACACTTCGTTGGTCTGTTTGAGGTTCTTGAGAGGATCGGACCGGTGGCTTACCGCTTGGCGTTGCCACTAGCTTTAGCTGCAGTGCATGATATGTTCCATGTATTGATGTTAAGGAAGTATATTCATGATGTGTCACATGTGATTGAGTTTGATCTACTTCAGCTGCATGAGGACATCTCCTATGAGGCAGTTCCAGTCTGTATTTTGGCTCGTGATGTTCGTCGACTCTAGAGTAAGACCCCGGTCTATGGTTAAGGTCTAATGGTCAGATCAGTCAGAGCGCGAGACGTGGGAGCTCGAGGATGAGCTACGTGCTAAGTTTCCTCCCTCTTTGAGCAGTGAGGTATGTTGAATTTTAAGGACGAAGTTCCTTTTTAAGGGGGAAAGATGTTAGAACCCGGATTTTTTTATGTTGGATTTTCATTTTACTACCTTATGTTAAGTTGGTTTATGTCATTTAGGTTGCCTTGTGGTTTTGAGAAGAAGAGAAGGGCAAGTTGGACATTTGGCTTATTTGGAATTAAGTAAGGATATTTCCTTTCTTTTCTCCTTCATTCTTTGAACGTTAATTTACGCTTCATTGTCTGAGCGCTTCCCTTTTTCTTCTTCTTCCCAAGTCCTTCTCCTAGGCTTTGTGATCATCCAAATTGCTATTGTTGTTTTGGTTTTCTGGTCTTTGTCGATGTTGTGGGATTCCTCATCCAATTTCAGGTTGGTTTGTGGAAGTTCGATTTTTTGAGTTGAGATTTCAGTTTCATTTTTGATCCGGTGTTTGGAATTTGCATGTAGTGGTTGAGTGCTCCTTTTCTGGTCCGCGGTTCTTCTGGTTTATTTGTCAACTTCAGTGGGATTTTTTCTACGCTTTGATCAAGGTAAGCGGTGAATGGATTCGGTGGATTATGTTCACCCATGGGGTGTTTCAGAATTTGAATGTTTGTGGTTGAACTTAATGTATTTTATGGAGTGTTTTCTATATTGTTTATGTTGCTAATTCACTATCAAACCCCCATGGTTTCTGCTGTTTTTGGTTTAGTATTGATTTGTGAAGGAAATTGTCTCTGATTTGTAAAGTTCCGCAACTACGTTTTCTAGTTTTCGCCACGTCTGGACGCCTGTCCGGACTTATATGTCCGGACAGTGCGTCTGGCATTCTCTGATTTCTATGTGTTCGAGGACGAGTCTGGACTTTACTCACAGCCTGTGTCCGAACTTGTAAGTCCAGACACACGCAGAGTCTTCCTCTGATTTAAGTTTGGCATGTGTCCGAACATGTAAGTTCGGCATATGTCCGAACATGTAAGTTTGGACACATGTCCAGACGCACCTCATATATTTTGTCAAACTTCTGTCTGGACTTACAAGCCCGGACGTAAGTCCAGACATCTCTGATTTTCTATCTCGGCATGTGTCTGGACAAGTTGCTATTTTCACCAAACTTGTTTGTTTTGGATTATGAGCTCCTATGAGTGTATAAGCTATTTACGCATGTGTTACAAATATTTAAGCAATTATGTTCAATGAGTTTGAGTATTTTGTTTTTGGACCTAGTTACTTAGCTTCTAAGCGCTAGATGGTCTGGTTTGGCTATCCCGTAGCATGCTGCATAGGACGTCCTTCTGTTTTCTGTTCCTCGGGTTCCACTAGGATGATAGCGACCAACGGTCCAATAGCCCTCTCTAGTGCTTCTATTGTGGGATCTACAAATCCATAGGTTTGAGAATCTGAAAGAATGGTTTGAGTGTTTTGAAATAACACTTCTGCTTCGTTGACCCTGTGAACTTTGCTTAATAATTTTGTTGAGGAACTCTGTTTATGCTTTTCTTCTGATTTCATTCTATATTCTGTTTTCAAACGTTTTGAGCATACTTCATTGATGAAGCTTTCTACTTATTGAATTGTGGTTGTTCACCCACTTTACATATACATTACATTGCAGATTGATCGAGCGAAGGATCTCGCTTCAGTTTCAGAGTTTAGTTTATTTGTGTCCGGATTATTTATGTCGTCACTAGACGTTGTTAAGTCATGTAGCCTACGGGCTCTTTGATATGTTTATGTATTTGATACTTTGTACGGCTTTGTAATCTTTGATTTTGCTAATGTAAGTATCTATTTCCGATCGAGCATTTGTTTAGTAGTCTTGCGTAATTTAGGTTGTAAATACGCAGCGTGTAATGGTCTCAAAACTAGCCCAGTTTTGAGGTCGTTACACCGAGACTTAAAACCAAAGATGTCCGGACTTGTGTTTGGACTTGGAAATCCGAATATAGGTTGGAAGAAAATCCCAAACATGGTCTGGACTTGTGTCCGAGCTTGAAAGTCTAGACATAAGCCGAGACTCATCCTCGCACACTGTCCAGGCTTACATGTCCAGACGGAAGTCCGAACACGGTTCAAAGCGTGAAATATAGAAGATGTTTGTATGCTTGTCCGGGACGGATGTCCAAACGAGTCAAAACTGTAAAATCTAGAAACGAAGAACACCAATTTGTACAAAATCTTATCTTAGCAATTCACTTTGGAAACCCAAATTACCATAGGGGTTTGACAGATTCCAAAGTAAGAAAACCAATAGAAACCACACACAAAGATTGGGAGGAAATCGAGTGAATCAACAATAAAATAAACTATATCCCCTATGGGTGAACACACTCGGTTGAATTCATCTACCACCTACCTCCAATTGAAGATCTACAAATCCTCTATTGAAACCACATAGCACACTTTTCAATTCCACACTTGAATCCTAATAGACAACTGGTCGTATTAACCAGAGATTTAGAACCAAAACCAGAAAATGAGATAGATAAAATTGAAACAAACATGCAACTAAAACCACAATCCCAAACCTGAATCATAGAAGACTACAATCTCGGAATCCATACTCAAACACTGCAGCAGTCAACTAAAACAATCGATTCCAGCAACTAGCAAATGGAGAGAGAGGATAGGAAAGAAGATCACAACACAAACACACATCATTTTTACTGCTCACTTCCCCACTCCCTTAAAATTAATTTTGGCTACCTCAAATTACCAAATTGTCTCACTAATCATATGACAGCTAATGAAATAAAATCCTTTTTAACCTGAAATGAAAATCTAGATTATCACAGTGTAACCTCTTCAACTTCAAGAATATTGGGGAGATTCAAAGAACATTATATGTCATTGGTGAAAACCGTGTGAGCAATAATTTTTATGTCACCGGAGAAATGCCATTGAGTTAACGAACATGTTAGCAATTTGTCTAAAAGAATACTTAGCAAAGACATTTATGTTTTTGAGTTCTCTCTCTATTCAAAGGCCAGGCAAATGTGTAGTCAATGACTACCAAGGCAATGTTGTAAAGCATGAAACTTCACGGAGGATTTATAGATGTTTACTCTTCGTTGTTAAGCATCAACTCTCTTTCATATTCTTTTCTTCTTTCCTTTCAAATATCCTTAAGTAAATTGACCACCATCTACACATACAGCAACATTTACATTCCGGAACCGCTTCGAATACATGACTGGCAATTGTTTCTACAAAAATCATAGAACAT
Organism: Limonium bicolor; assembly: GCA_023374045.1. NCBI lineage: Eukaryota > Viridiplantae > Streptophyta > Magnoliopsida > Caryophyllales > Plumbaginaceae > Limonium > Limonium bicolor. Next base: position 298,745,217 of record CM041777.1, on the reverse strand, counting down.
GACCACGATCATATAACATGAAAAACATTCGAATCTCTGAATTGTGATCCCTGCACATGTTTACATCATCATCAGCTCTTCGTATTTCCAAAAAATCTTGATAGTGGTAGAGGTCTATCAGCTTCTTCATCATTGCTGCTGCAAGAATGCTTACTCCTAGACCTGTGTTTCCTAGACTTTTTGATGGTTTTTTTCTACTTAAACGTCTGCCGTCTAGATTCTCTCCGCTCATCATTGCTGCTACTTGAATATGCTGATGAGGAACTACATGAACTTGATTATGAGGATCTTGTTGAATGTTTCAAAAATCATCTGGAATTATACGTCTAGAGATCCTTCAGAAGAGTTAATAGATCATCCGAGTAAAAGATGAATTTATACAAACAACAAAAAGCATCTTGACCTGTAAAGCATAATCCAGAGTGAATTACCAGTCACCATAACAATACATTGACACTCACAAAGAGACTTGCACGCATTTGATACTTCAACACCAAAATCATTAGATTTGATAAATCATCAAGTAGGGAAGGTCATGAGAGCATAAATGCACAAGACACAAAAAATCTTCCATACATATAGAGTTTGAATATTGGACTGTTGGCTCACCATGTAATGCACAAGATATGATTGTGAATGGTTAACAACATGAGTTGCTTAAACATCTTCTCTTTTTCTTAATTTTGTTTTCATCATTCACACTTCACATATTCTTTGTTTCATAAGTCGAAATAGGGCCTCCAGGTAAGACACCCCATAAACACTATGACGAAACTACGTTTAGCGCTAAGGGAAGGGATAGTATGCACCAAGGGGCTGATGTGAAGTTAATCCACGGTCTTTAGGATCAAGATTGTAAGAATGTTCAAGACTGAAAAAGAGAACATCATGATTAGCTCTCTACCTGTTATTAGGATCAATGTATTTATAGATAAACAAAGCACAAGACAAGAAATAACAAACTAACAGCTATCACAGCTGTTAGACAAAACAGAAAAAGAGAAAAACAACAAACACATTGTTTAACCTCTACCCCCCCCCCCCCTAAGATGAGCATCAGAGCAACAAATGCTTGACTTGAAAGAAAGAAATTAAACACTCTGAACACCCATCTTAGGTAATTGAGATTTGTATTGTTGTCCATTGACACTCTTTGTAAATATATCAACAAGTTGAGAAGAGCTTGGAATGTGGTGAACCTTGATTAATCCCCTTTGTGTATGCTCACGAACATAGTGGCTATCAACCTTTATGTGTTTTGTGTGTTCATGAGCAATAGGATTTGGTTCAATAAAAATAGCAGACATATTATCACACTGAGGGGTATGGGAGTGAGATCATCAACACCAATTTCAGCTACAAGTGAGTTAACCAAGCAAGCTCAGAGGTCACCTTGCTCATAAACCTGTATTCTACTTCAGCAGATGACAAAGACACAAATACTTGTATCTTAGCTTTCCATGAAATGGGACAACCACCTAACAGAATGAAAACCCACTCACAAACCTTCAAGATATAGGACATGTTGCCCAGTGTGAATCACAATAAACAAGAAAAAAATCTGGAGTGTTGTTTAACACTCACCCATGATTCAGAGTACCCTAAGTTAGCGTTTGTTTTTGGGTAATCAGGAAACGGAATCAGAATGATTCCCTTTCCTGCTGTTTGTTTTGTTAGTTTTTTCTATTTTCATGAAAGGGAAAGGGAATGGAATTACCCCGAAACCCTCTATCTTGCTTCCCCACCCCCTACTAGGGAATGAGATTCTCTTTCCCTAGTACACGTTCACCGATGACATATGACCATTGACCGATGACTAATGATCATTGACTGGTGACCGGTGAATGTTGACCGGCAATTAGTGACCATTGACTAGCAGTCGGAAACCGTTGACCATTGACCGGCGGCCGTTGACCAGTTATTTATTTCATTTCCCCCAACTCAAACAAACAATCGGGAAAAGCAAAGGGAATTCTTTTCCATTCCTCTCCATTCTCTTTCCTGATTCCATTTCGTTTCTCCCACTCGAAACAAACACCCCCCTAAATGTACCTGAGAACATGTAAAGCAGCAGAATAATGATTTTGGCATGGTGCATTCAAACGATGAACAGAGGTTAAACGATGTGTTTTGTTGTTTTCTCTTTTTTGCATAAAGCTTTTGAAGCCTTTGACATCAAGGTAGTAAAGTTCATTCTGCACACGCCTAATACTTACCTTAGTATTCAACGCTAGGCCCTACAAAATGCAGCATTAATCATCAAACGTCAGCCTTGCTTTGATTTGTTTGACAAATTTGTTAACATATAACACAATATGTTTGAAACTAGGCACATATAGAACATCACTAAGTTGGAAATCCTTTTGTAAAGGAACATTTGTTTTGGTGTGAACTTCTTATGCTCTTCCATCTGGCATTGATACAATGTGACCATCATTCAAATAACTCTCATGAATAAAACAATCTATATCTCCACTGAGCTGATCTATAGCTCAATTATCGACAATTTAAGTATCAGATTTCTTTGGTCTGTCAACAACATTTAGAGAAAATGAGCATTATTATGATCTACAACATTCATACCTGCGAAGTTATAGGAATAAGTAGTCTCCTGATTGTTTCATTTTTGTAAACAGCCAATCAAAAGATCAATTTGCTCATGAGATATCCTGGAACTTGAGCTTTCCCTTCAACAACTTCTTCTTTACTTTCTATAACAACCTGATTTGCCATTTTCTTATTATTTCCAAACCTCCAACCATTTGGATATCCATGCTAACGAGTGTCTTCAACATGTCCTGATTTTCCATAGTTAGAACATGTATCTTTACTTTTTCTTCCTTTATCCCCTTGTTACCATTTCATTTGTTGTTGAGGACCGTTTCTCCCTTCAACAATATTGGCAAAACTTGTAATGCCATTCTCGCCTTTTTTTCTTCTTGTTACGTTCTCTTTGTCGTTCTTTAGAAAGAACAAGAGAATACGCCACTTCCATCTAAGGGAGAGAATTCACCATTAGTATATTTCTTCTCACATTCACATAAAAATCATTTAATCCCATTACAAAACTGAAGAGCTTGTCTTCATCTAGCATTTTCCTCATTTTCTTAGCCTCACCACAATTACAGCATTTGCAACTAGTCGAACTAGCGAATGAATCCAACTCATCCCACAATTCCCTAAATTGGTTAAAATACATACTCACAGTGTCATTGCCCTGTTCTAGATCACAAATTTCTTTTTTTAAATTGAATTTGTGTGTTCCATCAACTTGATCAAACCTTGCCAGTAGGCTTTCCCACATCTCACGAGCTGTAGTACTGAAAACTAGACTTTAACAAATATATTTATTAAGGCATTCAGAATCCAAGACATTACGAAACTGTTACATCTAAACCAATCCTGCTCCTTAGCTTCATCATTGACGGGTTTGGTTATTTTCCCCTGTATGAGACCTAGCTTGTTCTTAGCCATATGAGCAATCAACATTGTCCTCTTCCATGTTTGAAAGCTAATATCGTCAAATTTAGGAGCTAAAATCATACCTGAATGATCTGTGGTGTAACGTAAAGAGAATTTGTGGGATTGCTTCCAAGATCCTTCGTTCTGGTTCTAAAAAACGTCTTCAACAATCGCTCCAACGACATGTTCCCACTATTCTCAGCCATGGAGGTATGAAAAGAAAAAACCAGCAGCCAGACTATCGCAGCCTGCTCTGTTATGTTACTAACCTCTGTCCCAATAAGAATAAACTTGAATCTCGATCTTCTGCTCCTGTAACATTGGAAATGCTAAGAATACAAAAGGGCATTATAGAGACATGTCAAATACAAACAAGTAGGGGTGTGACTTTCTTTGAGCACATATATCCTATTCTAGACAAAATTGGAGCAAAGTATGACACAGTAAAGAGAGTAGTAATGACATAGATCAAATATCCTCTTTTCCTTTTGATGAAACATACCATATTGAACATGAGCACACCTCTTCACAGACTAGGTCTCCCAAAATACAGCAAAACAATCAAAATTATCATACTATTAACCTGGAAACCCTTCCTCAAACTGCAACCAACCAACTCAGAGATAACCACACTGATCAACAAACCAGGATATATATATATATATATATATATATATATATATATATATATATATATATAACAACATTAATCAAAACAATAATGTTAGACGATATATGAGGACGCATAAGGAACCTGTCTGATTCAATGACTATGTGTGTGTCACTGGATGCAATGAATATTCATTATCTGAAATTCTCTCCACCAGATTACACAAACAGAAACACTCTTTCTCATCTCATCACTTCCTCCCTCTTGATTCACTCACAAATGTCACACCTCAGACCGTCTCCCCTGCTTTCTCTATCTTCTACCATAAATAAGTTCTTAGATCAAGTTCTGTCATTACAGGAACCATCCTCCTATAGTGAAGCAAGCAAAGATATCGGGTGGATCCAAGCTAAGAGAACCGAATTCCAAGCCTTCAAGGACATATACTTGGTCCATAGTTGACTTACCCATAGGCAAGAAACTCATCAACTATAAATAGGTTTACAAAACAAAATAGAAGGCTGATGGCAGCCTAGAGGTTTAAAGCTAGACTGATAGTTGGAATTTACCCAAAAGTATGGTCTAGACTATGAAGAAACTTTTGTTCGGTAGTAAAGCTTACCGCTGTTAGAGCCTTAATTATTCTTGCGGTTAAAAGAGGCGGGGATTTAGATCACCTTGATGTTAACAACTAATTTTTATATGGGGACTTGAAGGAGGATGTCAACATGACAATTCCATAAGGTCTAGATGTTATAGGCTCCAATAAGGTATGTAAACTACACAAATCATTATAGGGCCTAAAACAAGCATCTAGACAGTGGTATGATAAGTTATGAACATTCCTAACACAGCTTGGCTACACACAATCCCATAATGATTACTCTCTCTCTTCTTGAAGAAAACAAATGGAAACATCACATTCCTTGGTATCTATGTAGACGATATCCTTTTACATGAAACAACAAAGCAAATAGAAAAATTCAAACAAAAGCTGCATCAGCATTTCAAGATTAAAGATCTAGGAAGACTAAAATACTTCCTTGGAATGGATTACTTTAAAACTGATGACAAATAAATAAGTCTCTCACAGAAGTATGCAACTAACATTATTTATAAGATACTAGATTGTCATGTTTCAGTTTCACCATTTCAGCTCAATCACAAGCTTTACAAGGACTCGGGGCATCTTCTTCAAAATCCTATGGTCTACCGAAGACTCGTATGGAAGTTGAATTTCATCATTGATACTAGACTTGATCTTGCTTATACTGTTTTAACATTTGAGTTAATTTCCATCAACCAACAACAGCACATTTAGATGTTGCATATCATGTACGTGTTATATCAAAGGAACATTAGGTTTTGGTATATGTTTCAATAAGAAAAACTCATATGATTTGTTAGCAATTTGTGACTCTGATTGGGCTTCTTGTCCTATATCCAGGAAATCCGTCTTAGGATACTACATTCTTCTAGGCGAATGCCCGCTAAGTTGGAAGTCAAAAAGCAGGCCTCCGTAGCATTGTCTTTTGTAGAGGTGAAGTACCGGGCAATGAGGCAGATCAGTAGTGAACTTAGTTGGCTTACACGACTTCTGCATGAAGCATGTACCAGAGATTGAACCTGTTCCTTTGAATGTGACAATCTCTCAGCTATCCACATACACCAAGAATCCATTTTCCTACGAAAGGACGAAACATATTGAATTAGATTGTCACTTCGTGCGGTAGATACAAGCGGAATTAATTCAAGTACAATACATCCCCTGCTCCAAGCAGCTTGTCAACATCTTAACCAAACCATTGACAGACAAATGTACTGACAGACATGACGCGGAATTGGCATGGATTCTACACACAACAAGTCTTGATATTTCACAACATTAAGACTTGAGGGTACTAGGATTGTAGTATAGTATATAGTATAGCATATATCTTTCTTCTCTATATACCATCTACCATCTGTATGTTAAACATGTCTTGTATTGCCCAATGTACCCATGCTTAAAGCACCTCTTCTTATCCCCGTTCTCTCTGCATCTGTATAGATCTACAAGAAACGTTTTCCTAATTCAATACACAGCTTTCCTTCTCAGTCTTCTCTCTCGATCTTCTTCATCCTCGGTCACTCCTAGCCTGATACTTGCAGAGACTATCAGTGTTGATTACCGTCCAACGTCGAGCAATGTTCTTTTTTCTTTTGAAAAAAAGAATCTAGAATACTCTGTGTAATGATCTTTACCTCCAGAAATGAATAAAACATAAAAATATACCATAGGAATCCCTTGAACTGAATATAACAAACCATCAGGTTTAAAACTAGAAAATAGCGAAAGATCAACCGAGTCACCATAGGAATCCCATGAACTGAATATAACCGAGTCACATATGATTAATCAGTCAATTTATAACGTAAATTGTTTTCTTGTTGATGAGGGTCTTCTCATTTTCGTGAGGTTATTAGCAGATATCTGCAGTGCCATTGTACAGCCTGAAACTGAGAGATGGAATGACTCTGATACTACCTGACCACCAACTATTCAAGAGGATTATTTAGTCGTGCGTGGAACTCTGAGTTATCAGAAGCTGTGTTTTCCTCTCACCAGCCAAGAATTGGTTTCAACTGTAGAGCCAATGGACCGTTAAGTGAAGCCACACCAACAGAGAGCTTTCAATTGTCATCATGTTTAACTGTACTATGCATGAGAGTTCAAACAAAATTAGGGGAGACAACAACTGCAGAATTACAAATACCAGGCTTTTGTTCGATTGCTGCTTCCTACAGTGGAAGCAAACAGGGACGAACATTTTAGCAGATTCATGTGGAGGGGAGCATCGATATTTCAAAAACGATCGGTCATTGCAGGAATATGTTAATCGCATTTTTTTTCCAAGTGAAAAATCCAGGCTCTGAAGTAATCATCGGATCGTCATCTCTTCTCCTTGAATTTTAGAAAATTTACCCTAAGGTGTCTTCCCTTCCTACATAAACGCTCCATCTGTAGCTTGCCTCGACAGTCCTTGTCTCCTCTGTCTAGCTAATCCGCCCCTTGTAGTTACAGTGATTGGGTTTAGGGAGGGGCAGACAAAAGAGATGGACATATCAAAGGAAGCTCCCTCCTACAAAGATCGAAGGTCGAGAATTTGTGAAAATTAGTTAACAGGATATGGAATAGCTCGGTAAGTAGAAGCGGAAACGAACGGAGTTTTCCATTGATAAAGAATAGAATAGTCGAGAGAATGTTCTCGATACAGAGAAACTAGGGATTCTCTCTAAAAGGAAGTTTACTACACTTTCTATATCTCAGAAACGAAGGAGCAAACTATACATATATATATAAACTAACTAAAAGGACTATGGGCCTAATTAATATAATTAATATAAGATATGGGCTTAGCCCAATCTTAATACCCCGCAAGGATTATAATGTAGAACACATTTAATCCTTGAACCTAGACACAGAGAGAATATCAGAGATGCCCATGTCGTGAAACTGCTGTTTGTACTCCTTTCCTTGTAGACTCTTGGTTAACATGTCAGCTACTGAGAGGTGTTGGAGACATGCTCAACTGATATCAGCCCGCTGCGAATTTGATCTCGAACATAGTGACAATCGATTTCCACATGTTTTGTTCTTTCATGGAGAATGGGGTTCTTTGCAATATAGATGGCAAATTTATTGTCACACTTGACAGGAATGGGGCAGATTTGTGGGACTTCAAGCTCTGAAGAAGACGACTTAACCAAGCTAACTCCGTAGTGACATTGCGCATAGCTCGGTATTCCGCCTCTGCAGAAGAGAGAGAAACACAACCTGTTTCTTGGACTTCCATGAGATAGGCGATCCTCCGAGTAAGATAAAGTACCCACTAACAGATCTTCGAGTAATGGGACAAGCTGCCCAATCGGAGTCATAAAACACAAGCAATTCAAAATTTGGAATACCGCTGAGAAGAATCCCATTCCCAGAGGTACCTTTAACATACTGTAACACATGAAGGGCAGCTTGAAAGTGTTGTTCACAAGGAGCTTGAAGAAACTGACTTAAATGTTGAACACTAAAGCTAAGATCCGGTCGGGTGTTTGTAAGATAATTGAGTTTGCCCACAAGGCGGCGATAAATTTCTGGATCTCTCAAGGGAGCACCGCTATCTGGTAACAATTTGGTTCCAGCTTCGATGGGACTAGCTACACCTCTGGTGTGCGTCAAATTAAATTCCTTCACCAGATCAGAAGAACTTCCTTTGTGTGACAAGGAGTCCTCTCTGATTACGCTGGAATTCCAGACCAAGGAAATAATGGAGAGCCCCGAGGTCCTTAATACGAAACTCTCGATCAAGGTTTAGCTTCAGAGATTTAATGGATGCAGCATCATTACCGCAGATCAGCAAGTCATTGACATAAACTCCAATGAATACAACATATTTACCGTTTTCTTAGAGAATAATGAGTAATCGTTGTAAGAGTTTGTAAAACCTTGTTGCTTCAAGAAGGTAGCGAGGCGCGCATACCACTGCGCGAAGCTTGCTTTAGGCCATATAGGGACCTTTTAAGTCGGCATAAGATTTCTTGTCGTTGACTTGTAATCCTGGAGGGACGCGCATATATATTTCCTCATCGATGAAGCCATGTAAGAATGCATTGTTAACGTCCAACTGGTCAATTACCCAGTTGTTCTTGATAGCAACAGCGAGAAGAGTATGAATAGTGGTCATGCGTACACTTGGAGAAAAAGTCTCGTTTAGTCTATACCTTCCTTTTGTGTATAGCCTTTGACGACCAGTCTCGCTTTGTATCTCTCGAGGCTTCCATCAGAACGGAGCTTGACCTTATATACCCATTTACAACCGACTGATTTCTTCACTTTTGGAAGAGTACTTATCTCCCATGTATTGTTAGCAGCTAGCGCATCCAACTCTGTCTCCATGGCTTTTCTCCAGCAATCTTTAGTACAAGCATCCGCATAAGTAGTAGGTTCTGTAAAATCAACCTTTGGAATGCTGTCACAACCGATTTCTTTGCTAGTAGGTCGGATATCTGTCAAAGTAGCAACATTAAGGACTGGGTTGTCTGCGGGATTAGAGTGAAGTCGAGCCGTGAGAATTTGAGAGAAGGAGTCGTCAGTGTGTGCAGTATTCAGTTCTGTAAGCCCAACAAAATAGTCGTTGAGATAGGAAGGTGGGTGGTGTGTCTATTTGATCTGCGGATTGTTTCTGGTGCGTGGAAGAGTGTCTGTTTTCTGGTGCAGAATCATATTGTTCTACATGAGAGTCAGAAGATGGTAAAGCGGATTCAGTATTAGAGTTTCCAGGAGGATTCTCACTGGTGACAGAATCATCGAACTCCTCAAAAACAGTATGAGTACTTGTATCATCTGAGGCTAACGAAGTGGGACCGTTTGGTGTCTTATTATGGACATAAGAAAATTCGTCATCTTCAGAAATAGCTACGGGTACAGATCGAGATTGAGCCAGTTGGGTATCGCCTCCTGAATCTTGAACAAGAGGGAAAAACTGATTCATAGAACTTGACATCTCGACTGACAAGATAGCTTTATCCCTCAAACGAAGGAGTTTATGTCCTTTGCTGGTTGTACTAGTCCCAAATACACACATTTGTCCGCTCTATCTTCAAATTTTTTTCTTACCTTTGACAACAGTAGCGTAAGATAAGCATCCAAACGTCTTTAGTATATTATAGTCTGGTTTGTGTCCATATAGAACTTCATATGGTGTTAAATCATTGAGTTTGGAGCTTGGCAAACGATTTATAATGAAGGTGGCAAAGAGAACACTCTATCCCCAATATTCCATTGACAAACAGATTGGAAATAGACAATCTTGCTGTCTCAAGGAGATACCGATGTTTCCTCTCCACAACTCCGTTCTGCTGCGGAGTATGAGGGCAGGAAGTCTGATGAAGAATTCCTTTACTTCGGAAAAACTGAGAGGCTTCTTTGGACAGCCCTAACTCGTATGCATTGTTTGATCTTACAATCTTAATGCGTTTATTGAATTGAGTTTCTATTAACAAGATAAATTCCTTAATCGCATCAGTAGCTTCAGATTTCCTTTTTAGTAGCTTAACCCATAAACTCCTACTTTTATCGTCAACAATGCTCAGAAATAACGAGTACCGTCATGGTTAGCAACTGAACAAGGGCCCCATATGTCTAAATGGATTAAATCAAAACATTCTGCAGAAACACTGTTTGATTGCTAAAAGGAATCTACATCCTTTTGCTCGATGACAAACATCACAAGCGAAAATATCAGGAATATCAGAAGACTTTATTAGACCTAAGTTCGACAATTTACTCAAAGGAACATGTGCTAGCTTATTATGCCAAAAAATTGCTTTGTTTTCTTTCAACAGATTGGAAGAAAAACACTTCTTCTTCAGTATATCACTTCTTTTCTCTAGGAATCTTCGAACCCCTGGAATTTCCAGAATGTAGAGCCCATCTTTGACATGTCCAATTCTTTCTTCAATCTTCAATGTTCGGTCCTGCATAATGCAACAATCTTCATGAAAACAGAGACTGCACTTCATCTGTTTCACCAATTTATGGACAAACAGAAGATTATACCGAAAGCTTGGAACAAATAAAACTTCTCTAACCGTGATTCCTTCATCAATGACCACATCTCCTATGGTGTTAACCCTCTGAACAGAACCATCAGGTAAACAACAGAATGGGATTGTTTCATAATTTTCCTTATATTGAAGAGTTCTCCATCTCCTGATAGGTGGTCTGTAGCACCACTATCTAGGACCCATTTCCGTTTTTCCTTAAATCCTCTATTATTATTACTACTAACCCCTAGGCAAAAATGGAGCAAGGGAGTATCATTTATACCTGCGAAGTTGCAGAAACTGGTGCTTTCCTCCTTGCTTCCAAGATTAGCCCTTTGCAGAGAGTCAATTAGTTGAGTGATCTGCTGCTGCAAAACATCACTAGAACTGGAATCAGCAGAGTCACTCTCAATAAAAACATTGTTGGCCATAGGCTTCTTGTTTTTTCCGAATTTCCATCCCTGGGGAAAACCATGTTTCTTGTAGCACTTCTCAATTCCATGTCCCATTTTCCCACAAAAAGTACATGGATTTCTATTCTTCGCATCATTCTGCCATTCGAGCCTTTGCTGCGGTTTGTAGTTGGCCGCTTTAGAATTGGCATTATTGACAAAACTGTGGCAATACCGTCTTCCCTTCTCTTCTTGCTGCTGTCTCTCTGTCGTTCTTCAGAAAGAATTAGAGAGTAGGCACTCTCAACAGAAGGGAGAGTCTTCATCATGAGAATGTTGCCTCTTACGTTGACGTAGTTCTCATTAAGCCCCATCAGAAAATCAAGAAGTTTTCCTCCTCCAAGATTTTCCTTAACTTCTCAGTTTGACCGCATCGACACCACACTTGCAGGTCGAGTAACTAGCCACCGATCCCAATTCATCCCAATTTTCTTCCATTTGTTTGAAATACAGACTGACACTCTCATTATCTTGTTTCAGATCAGCCAGATCCTGTTTCAAATTGAAACGTCTGGTTCCATCTATCATGTCATGTCTCGAGAGTAACTCATCCCATATATCTCTTGCCGTTGAGTGATAAACAAGGCTCTCTGAGATATCTTTGTCTATGGCGTTGAGTAACCATGACATTACTAGGTTATTACAGCGATCCCAGGCTACGGCCTTCTTTTCATCATTTGTTGATCTAGTTATCGATCCATCTATGAAACCAACCTTATTCTTTGTCATTAGCGACATCAGTACAGTCCGTTTCCACATCTGAAATCCCGTACCTATGAATTTTTCAGCAATCACCATGCCAGGATGATCCGAGGATGCAATGTAGAGTGGATCGGACATCTCGATCGCGCCTTCACGACTTTTACCAACAGCAGCGAGGGATTCCAAGATTTCTTCGAGCGACTTTGAATTAGCCATCTCACGAGCTTCCTCACAGTTGGCGACAAGAATAAGGGAGGCGAGCAACCAGAGGCTCTGGTACCATGTGAAAATTAGTTAACAGGATATGGAATAGCTCGGTAAGTAGAAGCGGAACGAACGGAGTTTTCCATTGATAAAGAATAGAATAGTCGAGAGAATGTTCTCGATACAGAGAAACTAGGGATTCTCTCTAAAAGGAAGTTTACTACACTTTCTATATCTCAGAAACGAAGGAGCAAACTATACTATATATAAAACTACTAGAAAGGACTATGGGCCTAATTAATATAATTAATATAAATATGGGCTTAGCCCAATCTTAATAGAATTTGAGCTTTGTTATTCTTTTTTTTTTTAAGTAAGATGTATATGTATATAAGTAGAGTTACATAACCTAGTAACATACCACGGAATATTATCTAGAGACCAATCCCCGCACTATTGCGTGAGTTGAACATGGTTTGCTAGATAATGGCTAGCAGCTCACGGTATAAAAAACCATTCAATAGAGTCAAACAAACTGAGAGCACTTTGAATATCATGTAAGATAGGGAGCACAGTTGGATGTAGAGGGACTAGCTCTGGAGTGCATGTAGTCAATAATTGACTTGCGGTCAGATAGTAAACGGATGTGCTTCGTCCCAAAACGGCGTGCTACAGTAATCCCTAATTGTAATGCTATGGCTTCCACTTGAGTAGGTAGGAAATGATCAGTCTGACTATGAATACCAGTAATTTGGAGTTTTCCCCGTTTGTAGCCAATATATGCGTAACCCGTACGATGATTCAAATCTAGGCTTCCATCCACTTGAATCTCCAGTGTCGAGGGATTCAAACTTCTATGACAGAGTAATGATTGGGGCGCTACGTTGAATGAGGTTATGCATGCTGAAGGAAACTGTCGGCCTGACACCATGCATGCGCAAACTAGGGGCAAGAGTTGTGGTTGAGCTTTGTTATTCTTGTAGGGTGAGACGAGTGACATATGAATTTGTTTGCTAACACCTTGTTGGGGATATTTATCTACCTAGTAGCTTATTGAATCTACTAGTTATAATTTTGTTTGACAACTTACTTTCGGTTATCAATCACTAGTTATTTTTAAGGGATCGTTTCCAGTTTGATTTATATCACTTATTATAATGGGAGTCAGAGCAACAATCACTGCAATTACCAATCAGCAAGTCCTAGTTCTAAGTTACTTTCGAAAAAAAGTCCTAATTCTCAGTCACCAACCACCAATCATTAAACTTAGGGCTTGCTTGGTAGGAGGTTATGGGAATAAGTCTATGGGAATAGAAATAAAACTCTTTCTATTACTATGTTTGGTAGGAAGGAATAGAAATTTAATGAAAATGGGTATAGAAATCAATTTTGATCTATTACCATAGATTGATTACGACCGGTGTGGTTAACACTTTTCATTCTCACTATACACATCTTTCTTTTATTACTATTTTCAAAATATTTATTTATTAGTTATTTCCTCGATATTTTAATTTTGTAAAAAAATCATTTTCAAAAAAAATAAATATAAGATAATTAATTTTATACAAATATGTTATCACATATTATTTTGTGAAAAATAGTTTAACTAATTACACTTTATTTTCTAGATACCTTTTAATATTTTTATATTTATATCTATCAAAATTTTATTATATTTTTAGTAAAATGTAGAAAAAAATAGTCGTTCTATAAATTAATATATTTTAATCAATTAAATCTGAATTCAAATATTATAACTAATATTAATTATTTTTAATATGGTTGTAGTTATAATAAAAATGACATCTTTAGAATACACAATATTGTTTTAACTACTAACTTTATTTCTAAATTATAATTTATGTTTAAACATTAATACTTGTATTAGCTAGAGCTGATCAAGTATAACCGACCCGTTGACCCATCCGAAAAGAAATCCCGAAAAGCACATCTAGGGCTTGGACAACAATTCGATCTCGAATAAAAAACAGGTCAGGCCTTAGAAATTTTGAGCCTGCAGCTAAACTCGAATTGGCCCGAATAAATATAAACAAAACCGGGTTGGGCCCCTTCAAAATTTTGGCCCGCGACTAAGTCTGACCCTTTCCCGAATTACTAAATATACATTTCAAAAATATAATATATATTATTTTAATATTTTATTCAAATAATATATAATATTAATTAATATTCATCTTTATTATATTTTATACAAATTTTTAAAAAATCAATATTTATATTAAAAATAATCTAAAACTAGACAGGGCGAACCGAGGGGAAAAAAACCGCACTGATCCCACGCATTTGATCACCTCTAATTTGCTATTATAGATTTAATATATAATAATACAATTAAAATGAAATTTTAATTTTAAACTTTTTGTAAAAATAATTGATTATATAACATTCTATTTTATATGTGAGCAATGAATTCTATATTTATTTTATTTAATTTATTATAAAAGTTATGTGAATTTTACTATATGAATATTGTAGAAACTGATTGGTTCTATTTTTTAATGAATTCAAATTATTTGGACAACACAATAAGCATGAAAATAAGATGAAAATATGAATATCAATTGTTTGTCTTAACCAAACGAATGTATAGTAATGATTTTTCTCATACCCATTGATTCTATTATCATACCCATCATTTTCATTCTCATTCTCATTGCCACTTACCAAACAAGCCCTTAATTTATGTGAGTGGAACATTTCCACTAATTATGATGTCCCATAGTTAAGCATTGGTGGACTCAAGATGAAATTGCATTCCGTTCCTCACATAATGTAGTTCTAAGGGGCGGAGCCAGAATATAAATAATGTGGGGTCACTATTTGTGTCATATATCGTTTCCATCATTTACACGAAACAAATGTCTGGTTGTGTCCTAGCTCCATCAGTAGCAAAACAAAAAATGAACAAAAATACAATGTAAGCTCTCTCTTTTTTTTTAATAAGCTCACTAAGTATTCAGAATTTACATTGGCACTAGATAGATTGATCAACTTCGTGTACCGATCCGTTCTGAAATCAAAATCTGCGGGAGATTATGTTGGAACACTACCAACACTAACGTTCGATCAACATTGTAGTTGATCTCCAGCGTTTAATTTGTGGGCCCAGGGGAGATTAAAAGTTCATCTCCTTCCTGATACTGATGAAAACCTAATACACTATCCTAGTAGGACTAAACAATTAAAAATCCTAAGAATCTCTCTCACAAAGGATAGGTCAATTTCTTTTTTCAATAAGCTAAGAAGATCCTCTCTAAAAGTGAGCTGGCTACTGTAAGAAACAGCTTATCATTTCACAACAATCGATCGATTCGTTTTGAGCTTCCCGGGTCCTTAAAATTACTTGCTTGTAACTTTGGATTAGAGTCGACCTAGAGGTACGGTCTGCCCTTGCTCAGAAATTTTTTCCGGCCCAATGATTCTTTATAGGCTTCACGAAGGGAGAGGTTTGGGTGACGGACACTGTATTTCCGTCATCCGATGGAAACTTGTAAAAAAAATTCTCACCATCCACGTCCATATTTCACACCCATCGATGTTGTTTTTTATTTTTTTATGAGACATCTTACACGCATGTTGTTTGTATTTTTTTTTTTTTTTATTATTTATTTTTTAATATTAGAATATCATTATTTTGTCATTATTTGTTGTTTTTAATATATTTTTTTATTAAATGATTCATATATATATTATTAATTTGGTTGAATAAATTTAAAAAAAAGTTGATTAATGTAAAAACATTAAATTAAATATTCATATTTGTTAAGAATTTTTTTGAATAGATATTGCTATCGTATAATAGTTTTCTAATCTTATAATATTTGTTGTTTATGTACTATGTGAAAAATGGAGCATAACAATTCAAACTGCTTTAATCAGTTATAAAATTAAAAAAATGTTAATATAAAATATAAGCTAATGTTTATAATTTCTCAATTTAAAAAAGTGATGTATAATATTTTTATAAAACATGGCGTGGAAACGTTTATATATAATAATGGAATAGTAGAAACGTGAAAACGTTATATAAAAACGTGGAAACATTTATGTAAAAACGTGGAAACGTTTACATAAAAACGTGGAAACGTTTACATAAAAACGTGAAAACGTTTACATAAAAACGTGGAAACGTTTATATAAACTCGTGGATACGTTTATGCATAGCGGTGGAAACGTTATACTTGATTGTGGAGTGGAAATGTGTCGTAGAAACGTTATATTTAATTGTGGCATGAATATATAATTGTGTAAACGTATATATGTAATTATGGCGTGTAAACGTTTTATATAAATCGTGGAAACGTATTGTGGCATGAAAACATTCATATATAATTATTGAAATGTTTATAAGTAATCATGCCATGGAAACGTTATATATAATCATGGAATCGTGGAAACGGTAAACGTTTAAATAAAACGTGGAAACATATATATAACAATGTGGAAATGTTTAAATAAAAAGGTGGAAACGTTTAAATAAAAAGGTGGAATCGTTATCTGAACTCGTGAACTCCTTTTGTGAAACGGTGGAAACATTATATATATAATTGTGCCATGGAAACATCATACAATTATAAAAATGTTTATATATAATCATGTAGTGGAAACGTTTATATGTAATCGTGGCGTGGAAACGTTATAGATAATCATGGAATTGTAGAAACGTGTATGTTTAAATGAACACGTGGAAATGTTTATCTAAATTTGTGGACACCTTTATGTAAAACGTTGGAAACGATATTTATAATTGTAGTGTGGAAATCTGTCGAGTCAGTGATGACAATACAAAGTATAGAACGACTTCAAAATATATTACCCTACACCACACACCCTAAAAACCACCCTAGGAATGCTAAAAACATCGAAGACATTTTTAGGGTTTGTAGTGCAGGGTTTAGGGTCTAACGACCCGAAACTCCAAACCACAAACCCTAAAATACTATCGAGTCAGTGACGACAATACACTACAACAAAAACTGAATTTAGCATCTGAATTTAGCATCCGATTATAAGTTGGATGCTATTTTTGATTAGCATCCGATATTAGCATCTAATGGTCTTTCAGACGCCATTTAGCATCTGTTTACTGTCGGACACTAGCCGCGGATGCAAATTAGCGTCCGATTTCAGTGTCCAATAACTTTGCGGACGCTATTTTTATTATTAGCATCCAATATTGACATCCAAACAACTACTAGATGTTAAGGGCATCCACAATGGTGTGGAAATCCACTCTAAATTAATAAAACAAAAAGATAAAATATGACATGGAGGAGAGAAGTTGTGTGAGAGTTTCTTAACTAAGAACCCAAAAAGTGGGTGTCTTAGCAAAGAAGAAAGAGATTGTGAGGAGAAGATAAAATATTATTATTTTGAGTGTGGAATTCCACTCTTGTTATTGTCGATGCCTTAGCGTCCAAAATCTGTTTAGTGTCACTAATACATATTTGAAAAAAAAATCATTTTATTGTTAGAAGCCTAGAATAAAAATAACTTAATTTTATCTGGTTTGGGCCCGATGTCCAGTTTCATCTATATTTATTTTGCTGCTCACCTGGACTTCAAGCTGGAGACTATTTCGAGAACAAGTTTCAAGCTGCTCACCTGCACTCATGCTCTGTCTCTTACGGAAGCACATCCGCATGTAGGATTGGCTAGAGTCTGAAGAATGTACTGACGGGTGATGGCTCTTGCAATTGCTTGTGCGGTCGAATTTAGGGTTCTAGCTGATCGGGGTAAGAGAGAAAGGCAATTAACAAACAGTTACAAAGAGTTTTCTGCGATTATACAGATCCACCTCTTCAAATCACTTTGATTCGGAAGAAAAGAAATTCCGATCGAGAGAACTCACTCGGTCGACTAGTGTAGTAGATCATGATGCATTGTCTACCAGTCTGTGATATTTGTCTACCAGTCTGTGATATTCGGTTCATTACTCTTGACTATCCAATTCTTTATTACTTCACAGGTCAAGAGATCCTTACTAAGGAGTCAAATGTGCAGCTATCAATAGCGCAGTCACGGTTTATTGTGATATGAAGAAAGCAGAGAACAAGCTTAAGACGAAATCACATGAAAGCTTCTTTGATTACCGAACAGGGAAGGAAAACCAAACGGGGAATATGTGTCTCTACACACTGACGGAAAAGTAAGACAAGGAAAATTGGAAACCACACTAACCCATAAGTAACCTAACACTAACAACAGACCTAATACTAACAACGTCAAACAGCAACAGTCAAGAAGTTTTCCACCCTAACACCCTCACAGCACGTGACGAAACTGAAACTTATATCATAAACAAACTAAACATAAACTATAACTTAAACTAGACAACTGATAATATAAACTATCCTAACAGCCCCCTCAAACCTTAGAAGGAGAATCCTTCTATGGTTTGACACATCAGACGCACAGCACAGGTCAAGAACCATCCAGTTGAGCCCCATTCTCTTAACTTGCACTGGATAAGCTTTTCCTGGGAGAAGCTTAGTCAACACATCAGCCATCTGTTCCTTGGACTTAACAACTCCACTGCTATCATCCCCTCTTGCACCTTTTGCCTGACGAAGTGAACATCCAACTGATATGCTTCGTCCGCTCATGTAGAACAGGATTCCTTACTATGTAAATGGCTGCCTGGCTGTCGGACTTAACAGGAACCGGCAGTATCCCTTCAAACCCAAATTCATGTAGAATTCTCATCACCCAGCTCAGCTCTGCAGTCACACTCCTCATGGCTCGATACTCTGCCTCTGCTGAAGACAAAGCCACGGTGGACTGCTTTTTTGACTTCCACGAAAGAGGACTCCCTCCTAACTGGATGAAGAAACCACTTATTGATCTTCTTGTAATAGGACACCCTGCCCAATCTGAGTCACAAAGGCTGTTAGTGTGAAATCATCTCTAGAATTAAATAACAGACCATAATTAAGTGTTCCTTTAATATAGGAAAGTGTATGCAATGCAGCATTAAGATGCACATCTATAGGAGAGTTTAAAAACTGGCTAAGAACCTGAATTGTGAAACAAAGATCAGGTCTGGTGTGTGACAGATAACTGATCTTTCCCACTAGCCTCCTATACACTAAAGGATCTTTCAGAGAAATTCCATGTTCCTTTCTTAACTTCAAGCTAGTGTCTAAAGGGCCAGCAGTTATTCTGCTATCCGTCACACCAAATTCTCTCACTAGTAGAAAAAAGATTTTAAATGACGCATTTTAAACCACGGTTAAATAAAAAACCGTCGTTTAAACATTATAAACCACGGTTGACGGAAGAACCGTCGTTTATGTTGCACGCTTCATCGAATAAATGACGGTTTTATAAAGAACCGTCATTTATAATTACACCGCTTAGAACAAAAAACGAAGGTCCCATTACAACCGTCATATAAAGGCCTTATAAACCACGGTTCTCAATGAACCGTCGTTTTATATTATGCGCCAAAAATTTAAAACCACGGTTATTCTTATAACCGTCGTTTATTGTCTCGTCGCATAGGCTTTAAACGACGGTTCCTAAATTAACCGTCGTTTAAAAGTATTTTACTTATACCCCCGATGCCCCATTTTCTTCTTCCTCCCGACTTCTCTCTCAATTTCCTGTGCGATTCGTCTTCCCCGTCGAGCCATTCTCCTCCGCCGTCGACTTCTCCTCCGCCGTCGACTTCTCCTCCGCCGTCGACTTCTCCTCCGCCTTCGACTTCTCCTCCGCCGCCCTGTGCGATTTCCCCCAGCCCTAGCTCGACCTCGCCTGAAGCCGCTCGCAAATTAACTCCATTAAAGCCGCCCTGTGTCGTCGACGAGTCTGAAGCCGCGCCCGAGCTCCACCAGCGCCGCGAGCCACCACAACGCCGCCGCCCAGCTCGAAGGTATATGCTCGTATTTTTTTTTCAATTTGATACTCTAACTGGCGCACAAAATGTATACGGGTTTTCGTTTGATGATGATGATGATGTGATGATAGTAGATGTAGTGGTATTATTATCAATGTGGATTTGAGTTTTCAAAGGTGGTTGTAAGCGGGGATTGAAGGAAGATATGTTTAAGTTATTATTAATCTGTGGAGGAGGAGGTAACTGATCGTGTTGTACATAGTAGTTGATTATTATTATTGTTGGGGAAGAAAAGTGGTACTGGATTATTATGATCTTGTGGTGGTGTGGACCAATTACTAGGGTTTGGGTTGGTGGTGGAAGACGTTAACATAGTAGAGACGACCACATCGGATATTAAGGTGGCGTTGCTTAGTGGTTGTGGCTGAGGTGGTTGATAGTACCGGTGTTGATGGAAATCCGTCATCATCATCATGGTTTGTGAAACAAGCTTCTTTTTAATGCTGAAATTCCAAAAATTCTTCACTTCATTGTCTGTTCTTCCTGGCAAGTACTTGGCTATCTGTGCCCACCTACGTTAGTGGTATAACCCCGGGAGCCATAAATAAAGTAGTACTAGCTTGTAGTTAATTAAAGGGAGTAGCACAATTAATTAATTTGGTATGTTTGTTGTGGATTTAACATAAATTAATTAGCTGGAATTATAAATATTATGCTGCTATTATGCTGTTATTGTGTTTCTGCTTAAAAAAAGTGTGGAGTCTCAAGCAATACGCAAAGGTCATGCCCAATTTTTTCCAGAATTAAACCTTATTCTTATTTTATTGGATAGGTATTACTACGGTTGAAAAATTCCTATTAGCCTGCTATTATGCTGCTATTGTGTTTGTTTCTGCTTAAAAAAAGTGTGGAGTCTCTAGCAATACGCAAAGGTCATGCCCAATTTTTTCCAGAATTAAACCTTATTCTTATTTTATTGGATAGGTATTACTACGGTTGAAAAATTCCTCTTCCATCCCATTTCCGAGTTGACCATCACTACTCACTAGGTTAGTATTTTAAGAATGATTCAACAATATGGTTTGTTCAAAATTTATTCGTTTGTTCAATTATTCATGTTTTTTTTAATTATAACCTTATCATAATATCATTAGGTGTTACTACATCCCGTTTCTTCTTCCTCTACCTCCCGCCAGCTGACCATCAGTACTCATTAGGTTGGTAAATTAAATGTATCAAATTTATTCTTGTTTTTCTATTAAATAATGGAAAATCAATTCAAACATAGAATTACTCACAGTTTTAATTTTTTTCTTCTCTTGCACAATACCATTTTTGATTTTTTAATAACTTTAAGATGAACTTATCATTTCTTGATTGAAGTCACAGTCTTGAATTTCTGACGAGACCGGTTGTCGCCCTAACTGCTGCCACGCACGTCAACCTCTGCCACCGGCTTGCCTGATCTGAACCCACGGTAGTATTCTGGCATAGCGCTAGCAATTAATTTCCTTTCTCTTGTGAACTAAAACTTAATTATTTTAGATTCAATTGATTAATTATCTTGACCTAAACCAAAACATTCCAATTGATTATTTTTTAATATATCTAAAGCTACATTTTCTGTAGTTATTACCTCCTCATTGTGCTAACTATTTTCTTGAACTGGCGATTTCCAGGTTGCTTCGAGCTCGATCAGAATCAGACTGAAGACGCGAGGGGAGCAAACAGATTGAACTGGTATAATACTCGAATTTTATGATTCTGGAAGTTCGATCTATATTTTAGTGGCATGCTTACTAATTTGAGTGATCCACTATAAACTGCTGCTGCTTGACATAAATATAATATGCATGCTTCCCATTCTGATGATGTCTATTGTGTGCGTTTTGTTGAGAATGTTGTTATTGTGTTTGGATTTGCATATATAAAAAAGTGTGGAGTACCTAAAAATACGTAAAGGTCATGCCAAATTTTTTGCAGAATTTAACCTTATTATTATTTCATTGAATAGGTGTCATATACTACGCGCAAGAGCATTTGCCTACTTCTCCTTCTTCTGTGCTGTTCGCGCTAGCTGACCATCCAGTACTCATCAGGTTGGTATTTAAAACGTTTCAATTTATTTTTGTTTTTCTATTAAACAATGGAAAATCAATTCAAACATAGAATTACCTGTCTGAGATTTACCTGATAGAGGTATGTCTTAGATAGTCCCTGTTGGGACTGTCCAATGACCTTTGATCTCACCATCTAGGTTGTGAATGAGTTAATAATATACAGTAGTTCAGTGATAATTTCAGCAGCATTACCCTAGTGTTCTTCTAGTGTACATATATATATGTGAATTGAAACATTCATATTATATATCTACACTAGGAGAACTGTAGGGTAATGCTGCCGAAATTATCACTGAACTACTGTATATTATTAACTTGTTCCTAGGTGAGATCGAAGGTGATTGGATAGGTTTAGGTTGTTAAATCTGTAAATAAAAAAGAGGAGATCAATGGAACGAGTTCACGACATCTGGTGTGTTGAAAAAGGAGATGGAGCGCTCAGTGATGTACAGTGACAGATTGGACATCAAGTACCTAGAAGGGGTCAATAAATTTTGCAAAGTCCTTGTTGACAATCTTAAACCAAGGGATAAGGGATATATTCGATGTCCTTGTGTCGATTGCAAGAACGACTTCAAATACCGAGGTGTGGACAAGATTAAGGATCATCTGATTCGCAGAGGGTTTACAGATGATTATGAAGCCATAACAATACTGCATGGTCAACATTCAGTACAAGTGTTTGAATGTGCTGATAACGTCGTTGCAGAACAATCAGAAATGGATGCTTCACACGATTTTGGGGATACTCAAGATGATTCACTAGGTAGTGATTCAGATGATCAGGAGGACCTTAATGCAATGATGGAAGATGTTGAACAACATTTTTCCAACAAACCCAAATCATTCGAAAATCTGATGCAAGCATCAAAGGAACCGTTGTACAGTGGATGTGAAACGCAAACACAAAACAAATTGAGCGTTGTCCTAAAACTATTCAATCTGAAGGCGAGACATGGATGGAGTGATGTCAGTTTTACAGATCTTTTACAACTGCTGAAGGATGTACTACCAAAGGACAATGTGATACCCACAACAACTTATGAGGCAAAGAAGTTAATGTGTCCGATGGGTATGGAATATAAAAAAATACATGCTTGTCCAAATGGGTGTATGTTGTATTGGAAGGAGAATGAGTTGGATGACCATTGCTCTGAATGTGGGGAATCACGCTATGTAAAAAAGGGTGACAGAAACCACATAAGCACTAAAGTGGGCTCTCCTGCGAAGGTGTTGTGGTATCTACCGATAATTCCCCGATTCAAACGTTTGTTTGCAGTTCAGAAAGATGCTGAGAACCTCCGATGGCATGCTACCCATAGAAAGGATGATGGTAAATTGAGACATCCAGCCGATTCACCACAATGGAGAAACATTGACAGAATATACCCTCAATTCGGTACAGACCCAAGGAACTTAAGACTTGGTTTATGCACTGATGGGATGAACCCTTATGGCACTTTGAGCAGTATACACAGTACTTGGCCTGTTTTATTGACAATATACAATCTGCCGCCATGGTTGTGTATGAAACCCAGACATATTCTCCTCTCTCTGTTGATATCGGGTCCAAAACAACCGGGAAACAAAATTGATGTGTTTTTGCAACCACTTATTGACGATTTAAAATTGTTGTGGAATGAAGGTGCGACGGTGTATGATTCATATGGTATGGAAAACTTCACGCTCCGGGCTATGTTGTTTTGTACGATCAATGATTTCCCTGCATACGGTAACCTCTCGGGATACACAATTAAAGGAGCTCTAGCGTGCCCTATATGTGGAGATAGAACTTGCAGTATACGGTTAAAACACAGTGGAAAAAATGTGTACATGGGCCATCGGAAATTCCTCCTAAAGGGCACAAATACCGTAAGATGACAAAAGAGTTTGATGGAAAAACGGATCATGCAGTCGCTCGACCACCACTATCTGCTGCTGAGACTTACAATCAGTTGAAGAATGTTGTGAACAACTTCGGTCCACCAATTAAAGCCACTGAAAAGAGCATCTGGAAGAAAAAATCAATATTTTGGGAACTTGAATATTGGCAACATTTAGAGGTGAGACATTGCATTGATGCTATGCACGTGGAGAAAAACATTGGTGAAAGTGTATCTGCGACACTACTAAACGTGAAAGGAAAGACAAAAGACCATTTAAAGGGTAGAAAAGATCTGGTTGAATTGGGTATACGAGAAGAACTCGCGCCACAACAAAGAGGGAAAAGAACATTCTTGCCTCCCGCTTGTCATACATTATCCAAAGAAGAGAAAATAAGTTTTTGTAGTTCTCTTCGTCATATTAAAGTGCCATCCGGTTACTCATCGAACATATCAAGTTTGGTATCAATGTCTGATCTTAAATTGGTAGGGATGAAGTCTCACGACTATCATGTGCTGATGCAGCACTTACTTCCGGTTGCTCTCCGTGGAATCCTTCCAGCTGATGTCAGGAAAACTATTACAAATTTATGTGTTTTCTTCAAAGGAATTTCGTGTAAAGTGCTTGATGTGGAGACGCTGGATAAACTACAGAATGACCTTGTGATCACCATGTGTCAGTTGGAAATGTATTTTCCTCCTTCGTTTTTTGATATTATGGTGCATCTACTTGTTCATCTTGTTAGAGAGATCAAACATTGTGGTCCGTTATACCTTCGATACATGTATCCGTTTGAGAGATATATGGGTATACTGAAAAAGAAAATGAAAAACCGTCGGCGTCCAGAGGGAAGCATAATTGAAGGGACAGTAACAGAGGAGTAGTTGACTTCTGCACTCATACTTAGACGGTGTTGATGTTATTGGATTACCGAAAGCAAGACATGATGGCAGGCTTAAAGGGGTTGGTACCTGTGGGAAAAAATTATGCAGAGTTGATATTGATACATTGAACAAGGCACATCTGGTTGTGTTGAATCATTCTGAAGTTGTTGAACCGTATTTCGATGCACACCTAGCCTACCTCAAAACAAAACACCCAACGATGAGTAATGCCAAATTAAAAAAAGAGCAGAATGCAACATTTGTTAAGTGGTTCAGACAGAAGGTGTTGTATGAAGATTCAAGGAACGTGGATGAAATGATCCAGTTGTTGGCACTTGGTCCAAATCTCGATGTGTTGTCTTATGAAGGATATGATGTAAATGGATTTTCTTTTTACACTGCGTCAAGATTGTAAATCGACAAACCAGAACAGTGGTGTGCATCTTATCGCTTCACAAGACATTTTCACAGGAACAAGTCGTAATACACTGAAGAACGAATATTATGGTGTTATTGAGGATATTTGGGTCTTGAATTACACTAGTTATGAAACTTGTATTTCGTTGCAAATGGGTGGACAACAAACAGGGATATCGTGAGGAGGATCATGGTATGAAGCTAGTTGATTTAACGACAGCGGCTCCTACTGATGAACCCTTTATTGTTGCATCAAAGGCAAAACAAGTATTCTACTGTCGTGATCAGTCTAATCCCAGATGGTCTATTGTAATGCAGAGTAAAAGATCGATAGTTGGGATTGATAATATTGTTGATGAGGATGAATACGACTGTGAAGATGAAACAGATGTACCTATTCGGTTGCCGATGGAGGTAGATAATGTAACTAATTTTGAATATCGAAGGTCCGACCACAATGAAGGATTGTGGATTGAACGATGAAATGTTATTTTGTAAGTTTGGTTGACAATATTATATTATTTCATTTTTGTCATGTTTCAATATTTGATTCAGTAGATGTTCGTATTAACCTTGTTAATTGTTGATTATTTTTCAGATTATGGATCCTGACGATAGAGTCGAAGAGGACTTACTGTTGGGGTTGATATTGACGATGACGTCCCTACTGAAGAACCACCAGCTGCATCTACTTCGCAGAACCCTCGGAAGGGACGTGGACCGACCCGTGGGTTGAAGGAGAAGAAAATTCTCCCATCGATTTGATCTGGGACAAGTACCTCCGACATCGTGGTGGGTCGAAGCAGCAGTTTGCTTCCTACTTGGGATTGATGGTAAAATCCCATTGCTCGATTAATAAGGATTGGAAAGATCAAGAAAAGGCAGACAAAGACATCATGTGGCAGATGGTGCAGAAGAAGTACAAAGTCGCGGATGAACTTCGGACGAAGATTGAATCACTTCTAGCGACATCACTGCGACAGTTCAAGCATCGGTTGGTAGATGGCTGGATTAACAAACCGGGCTCCAAGAGGTCACCGCCGTGGGTAGTGTATGATGGTATGATCACGGAGGAGGACTGGAAGATATTCTACGACCATCGCCAGACTGAAGAGTTTAAGGTACTTTTACAATTATTCTTTCTTAATTATTTAAGGAATAAAATTTAACAAATATTTTTTTATTATGTATAACTTACAAATATACAAATTTTGTAACAGTTACAAGAACAAGCGAGACGTAACCGGGCGAAGAATATCTACAAGCACTTCATGGGGCGAGCTGGATACACGGGGCGGTTGGAGAAGTGGAAGAGCGAGGGCTTACTGACGAAAACTAATGAAGACGGCACTCAGTCAGTTTTGATGATACGATGCAAGTAGGGTGCAGACATTTATGCTGGGTCGCATGAAGAAAAATGACGAGGGAGTATATGTGTTCCCGCAGAGCGAGACTGCTGAGTTGGCGTCAAGATTGTAAGTATATATATTTAAAAGTTGTTGTTTACTAATTAGTAAGTTCATTTCTAATATTTTTGTAATTTAAAATAGTCTGGCTCTGAGCGATGGGAGATGGTTCCGGCCCCTCCGTCTCAGGATGATCCACTGAATAAGGCCCTTGGGCAAAAGGATCATCCAGGGCGAGTGCGGGGGCTTGGAGGGGAAGTTCGCCAAAAAGACGTGTTTCCTACGTCTCGATCGAGAGTACCACAGGCTGAAATGATAGAGAGAATGGTGGATGAACGGGTGCATGACCGGTTGGAGGAGTCGGAAAGACGTCACGCTGAGTCGAAAGACGTCACGCTGAGGAGCGTCAAGCCTACGAGGAGCGCCTGCGAAGACTTGAGGCTTTAGTATTGGGCCAGGTGCATGCTCCTACACCGACACCTACTCCTACACCGGTGTCTACTCCTACCGCGACGGCGGATACATCGATAGTGGCCGCGTCTCCTACACCGGCACCTACTGCTAGACCGACGTCTGCTCCTACCACGACGGCGGATACTGTCGTGATCCTACACCGACGTCTGCCCTACCGACGGCGGATACTGTCGATGATCCTACACCGACGTCTGCTCCTACCACGACGGCGGATACTCCGATGGTCGATCATCCTGCACCTTCTTCTCCTACCAGAGACACATTTCCTTATCAAAACCTTTCGGTTTGTTCTTTTTTCCTCCTTAGTTATTTTAACATTACTTTTAAAACAATATAATTTTATTAGCTTGCTTACTGTTGTGAGTTGATGTAGGTGGCTAAATCATGTCATTGTTTCAAGTGTTGGATGGTGGGACTGTGCATGTTGCATTCGGTCGGGTTTTACAGACCGGACCGAACACTGTAGTACATTTCAAGCCATCCCACCTCTCCACGCTCGTGTGATGGTAGACGATATTGTGAAGGTCATGAGGACTCTCCCTTCCGTTGGAGTGGAATCAGTGGAGTAAAATAGGTCAAGCAAAATCTTCAGTTGTTCCATGGCCATATTCTCTCATTGATGTCAGTGACAAGGTAAACTATTTAATTACATGCTTACTGTTTAGTTTTTAACTTGACTGTTGACTGATATGTTTATTATTTAAATTTTTATACTATTAGATTGATAAGGAATTAAGACCGGTTAAGAAGAGGAAAGTGGATAAGGGGAAGGAAGTTGTGAAATCAAATGAGGAGAGTCAGAGTGTGAGAAAGGAAGTGGTCAAACCTTTCGATATGACTCCTAGGAGATCCCCCATTCTGACACCCAAGTATCTGAAGAAGTTGACCAAACAAAAAATGTTATGACTTTTTCATGACGAAGCCGCAGTCTGTCACCAATTTCAACATGAAAGTGTCTAAGCATGTTTTCCACTCCCCGAGCCCAGAGATCTGATGATTACCGTGAGCGATCTAAGAGAATTTTTGATGGGAGACCTGCTTAACATCTCTGTGATTCAGGCCTATTGTGTGTAAGTATCTTTTAAATTATTAAATTATCTTTCATTTTTTTAAGCTATTTAACATATCTTATGAAAAAATGTTGTTTAGGTGTTTGACTACTAGACTGATATCGAACAAGAGATTATTTCCATCTCTTTCTTGTGCCCAATTGATGTCAGCAAATCAGGCCGCATTGGATGCGCAAGGATGTGCACAGCACGTGAGGCAGGGATTTTGTGCTGCGGTGCGAAGAAGAAGCAAATATTTGCTGATCCCATATCATCAGATGTAAGTACACAATAACTGGAATTTTTTGCTTCCTAATTGTGATAATTAAAATATTGTTCTACAAAACATTCTTTGTTTTATCTGTGGCAGCAATCATTGGATGTTGATGGTGTTGTGTATCGACACCTCATGCTTGTTGATACTAGACCCATTGGGCGGCCCTGATGACCTTCGAGAGATCGCTGTAGAGAAATATTTGAAGGAGTGAGTATTCAAAATTTTAATGCATTCTGTATTTATTTTAAGCTTGTCCTAGATTATTGACAATAAATGGCTTCATTTTAAAATGCTGTATTTATGCAGGGGTCATAAGCTTGGTTTGAGTGATGAAAAACCATTCTCCATCTTGGACTTCCATACATACGTGTAAGTAATCATTTAATTTATGCATTTTTGTATTAAAGTTAAACGTTTAATTTTTTGATCTATCTAAAGTTGGTAATCCATGGATGGTGTGATGACAGTGTCCTCAGCAGCCTGATTCACGAAGCTGTGGCTATTATGTGATGCGGTACATGTTCGAGATTGTACAAAATATTGACACGCTTGCTGATGATGACAAGGTAACCATACCAATCAAAGTTTTAGTTAAAGTTATTGCATTTGAAATAAAATTGTGTACTAATGATGATCAGTTTCTTTTTATGGACAGATCGTTTCTTTTTTCACAAAGCAGGGAGCACGTATTCCAAAGGATCTCGACTTTGTAAGAGATCATTATCGCAGTTTTGGTGTAAAAATTACTTGAGTGTTACTTAGATCTTATCCTAGTGTAGTTAGACTTACACTTTTGTTTGTGCTGAAGCAACGTAGACTCTCAAAGTTTGTAAAGTTCAACTCTCTCTTATTTTTGAAAGTTTTGTTTGCAATTCGTTTTCAATGTTGCAATTCAAACTGGCAACTTGGTTTATGGTCATATAGTGTGGTTGGTTATCAAAGGGCAATACCAGTTGGATGCCCTGTACAGGTTGTATATCGATTGTAAATTGTGTGTGGAAAACATTGTGGTAGAGGCTAAAAAACAAAAAAAACTAAAAAAAAAAACCACGGTTATTAAAAACCGTGGTTTAAAACGCAATGGAACGACGTTTTAAACCACGGTTTATTAGAAACCGTCGTATAAAATGCAATGGAAACGGTATATACCACGGTTTTGTTCCAACCGTCGTATAAAAGTGTTATACCACGGTTAAACAAACCGTGGTATAAAATCGTCTTCCCGCGACGAAACGGATATAAACGACGGTCAGACAACCGTGGTTTATATCTGCTTTTAAACGACGGTTTGAACCGTGGTTTATAGTCATTTTCGAATATACGACGCGTGTATTAACCACGGTTTGGAACCGTGGTATATAGGCAAAATAACCGTGGTAAAAAACATTTTTTGCACTAGTGTCTCAGCAGATCCTCACAATACTTCTTCTGTATCAACACTACACCTTCTGTAGTATGAAGAAATTGCATTCCCAAAAAGAAACCGAGAACACCCAAATCTCTAATTTTAAACTTTTTGTTTAACTCTTTCTTGACAAAGATTATGAAAGAGAGATCACTTCCAGTAATTAAAATGTCATCAACATAAACTGCTAAGTAGCAGACCTTACCAGAATCAGTCCTAGAAAATAAAGAATAGTCATTAAGAGACTGAGTAAAACCAAGCGATTTAAGAAACACACTTAACTTGTGATGCCTTTGCCTAGAAGCCTGTTTTAAACCATACAAAGACTTATTCAATTTACACACTTTCCCGACCCTTCTTGCTTGTGTCCTTGAGGAATTTCCATAAAAATTTTTCTTCTAAATCCCCATGAAGGAAAGCATTGTTGATATCTAACTGGTTAACCTTCCAACCTTTCTTATGGCAACTATAACTAGGGCTTTAATGGGGTAAACTTAACTACGGGGAAAAGGTTTCCAAGTAATCAATACCATATCTTTGTGTATAACCCTTAGCTACCAGCCTGGCCTTAAATCTTTCTATACTTCCATCAGCATTAAACTTAACCTTATAAACCCATCTGCACTAAATAGGTTTGACCCCCTGGGTAACTCAACTAAATCCCAGGTTCTGTTATCCTCTAAGGCTAAGAACTCATCACTCATGGGTTTTCTCCATCTTAAATCTTTAATGGCTTCACTGAAACTAGAGGGTTCAGTTTCCTTCTCTAAATCAACATGCAAACAATGTGACCTATCATTATCAAGCAGAATGACCCCAACAGTTTGCTGTAACTTATCAGTCCTGATAAGACTATCACTATCATCCAGGTCAGGAAAACCATGATTACAGGTATTAACTGATGAAACAGTACAGTTGGAAGCAAGTATTCTGTCATTCAAGATTTGTGAAAAAGGGTCAGCAAGAAACATTTTGGAAGAATAATCTGTACAAGGTAGTTTAGAAGAGAAAAACTTATCTTTTCTTGAAACTGTTGATCCCAAGTCATAGTCACTCAGATATCTGGGTGTCTGCCTGCTTCTTTCTGACCTTCTCAAAGCCAAATCTTCTTCTTGAGTAGCTTCAGATGGAAGTTCCTGTTCAGAATGAAGCTCTGGCTAACGTGTTTCTATGTCTGCATCTTGGTTTGTAATCTCAAGGGAGTACTGATTGTTGTTCTCTTCACTTCCTTGCCCTTGATTGTGCTGTCTCATTCTCAGTTCATAAACATCAGTTTCATCATGTAAAAATAATTCACCCCAAGGGCCAAACAGATTGTTTTCAGTGTCAGCAAAAGTGTCAATGCTACTGGAATTTGTTCTAAAGGGAAAAACTTCCTCATGAAACAAAACATCCCTACTATAGATTATTTTATCCTTCTCTAAATTGTAAAGTTTATAGGCTTTCTTTTTTGCCCATACCCAACAAAGATGCACTTTTCAATCTAATGAAAACTTATCATAGGGATTCTTATTAATATGAGCAAAACTAAGCAGCCAAAACTCTTAAGAATGGAGTAATCAGGTTATGCTGATGCACTATCTCATAAAGGGTTTTATTTTCAATACTAACAAAGGCATGCGATCAAGTATGTAGCTGTGAGAACACTCTCACCCCAAAATTTCTTAGGAAGACAAGAATAAAACATTAGAGCACGGGCAGTTCTAGAATATGCCTATGCTTTCTTTCAGCTACAACCATTCTGCTGAGGTGTATAAGGCAGGTAGTTTGATGTTTAATACCCTTCATCTTAAAATACTCTACCCCAGTCCTTGAACCTCCCAGCTCAAGTGCATTGTCTGTTCTTATACACTTGACATTTTTGTTGTATTGTTTTTCAACCATGGTGATAAAACCAATAATAAGAGAGAGGCAATCAGATTTAACATTGCATAAGTGTATCCAGGTGGCACGACTTTTGTCATCCACTATAGTGAGGAAGTGAGAAAAACCATCATGAGTTTTTAAGTTATAGGGACCCCAAAGATCAATGTGCAACATATCAAAACATCGTTAGATTTTATTGAACTTGAAGGAAAGACATTCTATGGCTCTTGGCCCTATCACAAGATTCACAAACAAGAGGTCTTTTCAAAGAAAATATTTCACCAACATTCAATTTCAGCATTTTCTCTTTTGGCATGTGGCCTAATCTATGGTGCCACTGCCCTAAGGAAAGGTTACAATCAGAATCACCTTATATGGAAAGGCCCCTATCTACACATGGGCTAGAACATTTATTGCTCTTTCTATCGCAGCATTTATCAAGAATGTAAAGACCTCTATGGATTTGCCCAATCTGAACTCCTTCATTGTGTTTACAATCCTGATAAAAACAGTGGGCTGAATCAAACAAGAGTTTTACATCCTTTCCTTCAGTCAATTTACTGACAGAGATAAGACCAAATTTGAAGCTAGGGACATAAAGAACATTCTCAAGATTCAGTAATGCATTAATTTTAATATTTCCTATCAATTTCACCAGTTGTGGATGCCCATCGGGCATACCAACATAGTGTGGTCTGTCAAAAAAAGAAACTTCATTAAAATTAGAAAGGTTTCCACACATGTGGTCCGAAGCACCACTATCAATGATCCACTCAGTATCTTTAGCAACTTGGTCGCAAGCAACATTGAAGGTTTTATAAATATCACCAGATGAACAGAAAGAATTAATGTTATCAGAGATCAAAACTTGCTACAAGAAGCATTAATGTTATCAGAAATCAAACACTTACTGGAGGAGCCTAGATTTTTACCTATAAACCCACAGTTCGATTCAGAGGGCTGAGGTTCTGTAATAACCCACAATTCATACCTTATGTTATATCAGTTGCAATGTTATTCTAAGTTGGATTATTTATTTCTTTGCTATCAGTTGGGACTCCGGCGGTATTGTTTTATTTGAAGAGGGCAAGGAAGTTTTTCCATAAAACAATTAAGGTAATTGTTTTAATAATTAATAAGGGAAGGGATCCTTATTTAATTATTCCCCTTCTAATTATTTCTTACATCACGATCAGTTTTCCTCCATCAAGTCCATCGTGCGTTTAGAGCGAGCGTTCTTCCATTCTCCTCTCTCTCTCTATTCTCTCTGTTGCTAAGGATCGTGAAGGCTGCTGCTACAATCGAATTGGGGAGTTTTGCTGCTGCGTTCCTCTGTTTGATTCAGGTTGGTAATACAAGAATTCGGGACTTCGTTACTGATTTCCTTCCCTCTCAGTTTTCTGATTTTCCCTTGTACATGATTAGATCAGAGGATTTTGCTGCGGTTGGGTTGTGGTCTGCGTGATCTGCAGAACGGATTCAGATTCGTGGGATTCTGCACTCTTGTTTTCAGGTTTGTGTTGCAGTTTCTGGATTTCGATAGTCTAGGTCTCCCCGTTCTAATTGCTGATTGTGGTATTGTCGACTTGTGAAATCAGAACTGTTGCGTGTATCTGCTGGTGGATTAGTCGGGACTGCTGTGGACTGTTCAGATCGTTAGATCAATTGCTGATAATTGAGGTAGGTGGTTGCTTGATTCGGTTTGGAAGTTCAGCCATGGGGTATTGCAAGGATTGTTTATGGTTTTGTGTGTGGTTTCTAATTGCGTTTTGTTGCGTTTTTGGATGGCTAAAACCCCATGGTTTCTCTGTGTTTATGTCTGATTTGGTGTGGGTAATACTTTGGTATAGATTGTTGAAGTTTTGGCAATGTTTCTGTTCTGTTCGAAGCTTCTGTTCTGCTGTTTTCGTGCCGTCCGAACTTCCGTCCTAACTTTGAAGTTCGGACAGCACGTTCTGAGTTTCTGTTTTTTTCGAGTTTTGGGTGTGTCCGAACTTCAGTCCGAACTTTGAAGTTCGGACACCCCGTTTTTCTGAAATTACCGAGCTTCAAAGCTCGGACTTCACCACGTCTTTTTTTTCGAAAAACTGTCCGAACTTCGGTCCGAGCTTCGAAGTTCGGACAGCATGTTTTGAGCTTCTGTATTTTCGCATTCGGGGTGTGTCCGAACTTCGAAGTTCGGACAACTCCAGTTTTTCTGACTTCGAAGCTCGGACGTTGTGTTTTCTCACCGCATAACTTTTTCCGAAAAACCGTCCGAACATCAGTCCGAACTTCGATGTTCGGACGCGTTGTGTTTCGCTTCTGTTTTCAACTCGACTTGTGTCCGAACTTCAACGTTAGGACACAGGTTCGGACACCTCTCTGTTTTCAGCATAACTTCTTCGTTTGAACTCCGATTTGAGTGCCGTCTGCGGCGTTGAATTCCTTATGATCTGTACTACTGATTTATGAGTGTTTTGGCATTTTAAATGCAACTTTGCTTCTGTTTAAGCAATCCTTCTGTTTTGGGACATTACACTTTGTTTCTGAGCCGTGAATGGCTGGGTCGAGCTATTCCGTGGTATACCATGTAGACGTCGTTCTGAGTGTGGGTCATTCCCTTTCTGTTCTGTGGGGTTGACGAACCCTTTGGCTCTTTCGAGTCATTTCTGCGTTGCCGAGAGACCTGGTATGGTCTATGGGTCTTCGACCCTTCTGAGTGTGTGCATTGTGTTTGTCCCCTTTCTGTTTAAGTGTTCTGACTGTTTCTGAATTGGGAACCCTTGAGTTCCACTCTGTTTCTGTCCTGAAAGCTTCTGAATCTGGAGATTGTGGTTATTGTAGTTATCTTCTCCTTCTTCTGATTTCAATTGTTTTGAGCGACCTTGCTGATGACGGTCGCTGCTTACTGGGCATAGTTGTGTGCTCATTCCCCTACTTCTAACATTTTTGCAGATTGATCAGCGAGGATCATCTTGAGTTCTGGAGCTATAGTGTTTAGCTTTTTGTTCATTCAGTTTGATTTTGAGATGTTGTAGCCTTCGGGCCTTACACTTTTGACTTTGTTTCTGACTCAGTTACGTATTTGGGATTTTGGTATTTGCTTCGCTGTATTTGAATACATTGGTTTACAATGATTATGTAAACTTTGTTTTGGGCCTTATTTTGCGTTTGAGTGTTTTAGAGCCTTGCGTTATTAGGTAGTAATACGCGGCGTGTAGCACCCTTAACTCTTAGGCCGGTTTTAGGGGTGTTATTTAGTGGTATAAGAGCTAGGTTTGACTTTCTTTGGTGTCTGTGGGTGTGTTTGCTTGTGCGAGGTTCAGTTGTGACAGTTGTTTGAAGTCTGAGTCAGTTCTGACAAGTTTTGAATTTGTGAATCTCAGAATGCCTCCTCGTAGGACACCAGTGACCCCTCAGGGAGATGCTGCGGATGCAGTGCAGCAGTTTGTGACGCAGTTGATGCAGACGATGGCTGCAGCTGCTGGGGGAGCTGGTGGAGGAGCTGGTGGTGCAGGCCCAGCAGGGGCGAATGCTGTGGGAGGCCGAGTCCGAGCACTCCAGGAATTCATGAAGCTAAAGCCGCCTTCCTTCGACGGCTGTGGCGATCCTCAGGAGGCGAGCCATTGGATTACTGAGGTCGAGGACCTGCTGAGAGTGATGGGGTCGGAGGACGACCAGAAGGTGGACTTCGCCACGTTCCTCTTTAAGGGGGAGGCGAAGGAGTGGTGGCGCATGGTGATGGGTAGACATCCCCAGCCTTGGACCTGGGATCAGTTCTGCTTGGAGTTCAACAAGCAGTTCTATCCGGATGTCTACAAGGACCAGAAGATCAATGAGTATAACCGGCTGCGTCAGGGGAGAGATATGACCGTAGAGGAGTACGTGAGGAAGTTTGTGACCCTTTCGAAGTATGCCCCAGAGCCAGATGAGCATAGGAAGGCTCGTAAGTTCGAGAGCGGTTTGAGGCCAGACATCAGGTCGGCGGTGACACCTCTTCGTCACCGGACCTTCAGAGATGTGGCGGATGTCGCCTTGCTGGTAGAGGCGGACATCAGGGGCAGACAGGCAGGTAAGGACCATAAGGGGAAGAGGCGTGCTGAAGAGCCTCAGAAGAAGGAGGCTGCTCCTCCTCAGAAGAAGCAGTCCTATGGAGATCGCCGGGGAGCTTCTTCATCTTCGTCAGCTGGGGCGAAGTGTGGGTCTTGTGGTCGCTCCCATCCTGGTAGGGAGTGCTACAAGAAGACTGGTGCCTGCTTTAAGTGCGGGTCGATGGAGCACCGGATCGCTCAGTGCCCTCAGGCATCCAGTAGAGGCTCAGGAGAGAGAGGCACCGGCTCAGATTCAGGGGCGAGGTCCGATCAGAAGAAGCCTCAGACTCAGGCCCGGGTTTATGCTATGGCGGGAGAGCGTGATCGTGCTGGTGATCGCGTCATCTCAGGTATTCTCCAGATCCATTCTCGAGATGTATTTTGTCTGTTTGACTCGGGAGCTACGCATTCTTTTGTCTGCTATGATTTATTGGGTGATCTTGGACTGACTGCTATGCCTAGTGAGGTAGACCTATGTGTGAGTAGTCCGTTAGGTGGGGTTGCCCCTTGTGTGTTGGATTCTGTGTGTAAGGCTTGTCCCATAGTAGTTAGGGACAAGACCTTTTTGCTGACCTCATCCCGATGCGGATGACCTGTTTTGATGTGATCCTGGGCATGGATTGGCTAGCAGAGCACCATGCCCATATAGATTGTGCAGCGAGGAGAGGTTCGACTTGCCAGACGGGACTCGCTTTGCTTTCTCTGGGAATGCAGTTCCATGTGCGCCGGTGATTGTGTCAGCGATGCAGGCAGCCAGTTTCTTGAGGAAGGGCTGCCAGGGCTTTTGTGTTATCTGCCAGAGGTGCGTGAGGGATCTAGCTTGGAGAGCATCCCGATCGTCAGAGAGTTCCCGGAGGTCTTCCAGGACGACGTGCCCGGACTTCCACCAGTGCGAGAGGTGGAGTTCACCATCGATTTAGCGCCAGAGACTCAGCCCATCTCTAGGGCCCCTTACCGTATGAGTCCGGCGGAGTTGAAGGAGCTGAAGGTTCAGCTTCAGGAGCTGTTAGATAAGGGCTTCATCGCCCTAGTGTTTCGCCTTGGGGAGCGCCAGTGCTGTTTGTGAAGAAGAAGGATGGGACCTTCCGTTTGTGCATCGACTACAGAGAGCTGAACAAGGTGACCATCAAGAATCGCTATCCCCTTCCGCGCATAGATGACTTGTTTGACCAGTTGGCGGGCGCCACAGTGTTCTCGAAGATAGATCTTCGTTCGGGCTACCATCAGTTGAGGATTAAGGCCGAAGATGTGCCTAAGTCCGCTTTTAGGACTCGTTATGGTCATTACGAGTTCCTAGTCATGCCTTTTGGTCTGACTAATGCTCCATCAGTATTCATGGATATGATGAACCGGGTTTTCAAACCCTATCTGGATCAGTTTGTAGTGGTCTTCATAGATGATATCTTGGTGTACTCCAGGAGCGCAGAGGAGCATGAGGAGCATCTGAGGATTGTTTTGCAGACGCTGAAGGATCGTGAGCTGTATGCTAAGTTGAAGAAGTGTGACTTCTGGCTTGATCGCGTGGTATTCTTGGGACATGTGGTCTCGAAGGACGGTATCTCAGTGGATCCTGAGAAGATTAGAGCTGTGATGGAGTGGGCGAGGCCCACGAATGTTGCTGAGATTCGCAGTTTCCTTGGGTTAGCGGGTACTACAGGAAGTTTGTTGAGGGGTTTTCTAAGATTGTATCCCCGCTGACCCGTCTGTTGAGGAAGGAGGTCAAGTATGAGTGGAGCGAGGCTTGCGAGCAGAGCTTCCAGGAGATTAAGAAGAGGCTGACGACCGCACCGATTCTGACTTTGCCTTCTGGGACCGAGGGATTGAGTCTGTGATGCGTCCCATAAGGGACTGGGATGTGTTCTGATGCAGCAGGGTAAGGTGGTGGCTTATGGCTCGCGCAGCTTAAGCCCTATGAGAAGAACTACCCTACCCACGATCTGGAGTTGGCAGCTGTAGTGTTCGCGCTTAAGATCTGGAGGCATTATCTGTATGGAGCGTCGTGTAAGGTTTACACGGACCACAAGAGTCTCAAGTATTTGTTCACTCAGAAGGAGCTGAACTTGAGACAGAGGAGGTGGTTGGAGCTACTTCATGACTACGATTTAGAGATCCTCTACCACCCGGGTAGAGCGAATGTTGTTGCAGATGCCTTGAGCCGGAGAGGTGCTTCGGGTGTAGCTTGTGCTCTGACTGGGGTCCAGAGGTCCGCCTTAGAGCTGCAGCGTATGGGTGTTTGGGTAGTCAGACCAGCCAGTGCCAGTATGATAGCAGCGCTTCAGGTTCAGTCTTCTTTGGTCGACAGGATCCGGGTTGGTCAGGAGTCGGACTCAGCTTTGTGTCGGATTAGAGAGGGGCTGCTTCAGCAGAGTTCAGACTTCAGTGTCTCCAGTGATGGTTGTCTACGTTTCGGAGGCCGTGTATGTGTGCCAGACGATGCAGTGCTGCGCAGAGAGATCCTTCAGGAGGCTCATGGAGCGCCATATTCAGTTCACCCAGGAGGGGTGAAGATGTATCGAGATCTCAGAGAGTCATTCTGGTGGTCTGGGATGAAGCGTGACATCTCCGAGTTTGTTTCGAAGTGCCAGACCTGTCAGCAGATTAAGGCTGAGCACCAGAGGCCAGCGGGTTTGCTTCAGCCCCTTCCCATTCCTGAGTGGAAGTGGGAGAGTGTGGGGATGGATTTCGTCATGGGTTTGCCCAGGACTCCTTCGGGTTGTGATGCCGTATGGGTGATAGTTGATCGTCTGACGAAGTCTGCTCATTTTCTGCCGGTGAAGAAGACCTTCAGTTTGGAGCGCCTAGCTCGTTTATATCTGGATGAGATAGTGAGGCTGCACGGTGTGCCTACTACTATTGTGTCTGATCGTGACCCACGCTTTGTTTCGAGATTTTGGCGCAGTTTGCATAAGGCTTTGGGTACGAATTTAGCGTTCAGTTCAGCTTACCATCCTCAGTCGGATGGCCAGACGGAGAGGACTAATCAGGTTTTGGAGGACATGCTTCGCGCATGTGTCTTGGACTTTGGAGGTAGCTGGGAGCAGCATGTGACTCTGATTGAGTTCGCCTACAACAACAGCTTTCAGGCGAGCATTGGTATGGCTCCGTTTGAAGCGTTGTATGGTAGGAGGTGCAGGTCACCCATCTGTTGGGATGACCTGAAGGAGAGGGTCTTGGTTGGACCCGAGCTGGTGCAGGGAGCAGTAGAGAAGATCAGGACGATTCGGGAGCGTTTGCTTGTTGCTCAGAGCAGACAGAAGTGCTATGCAGACCAGAGGCGCAGGCCGCTTGAGTTTGAGGTTGGAGATCATGTTTATCTGCGAGTGTCGCCGGTCAGAGGCGTGGTCCGGTTTGGGAAGCGTGGGAAGCTTAGCCCAAGGTTTGTTGGACCGTTTGAGATCCTGGAGAGGATTGGCCCTGTGGCCTACCGGTTAGCGTTGCCACCTGCTTTGTCTGCTGTTCACGGTGTTTTTCATGTCTCCATGTTGAGGAAGTATCTGCATGATCCGTCTCACGTGATCGACTACAGCCAGCTTCAGTTGAGAGAGGACTGCAGTTTCGAGGCGGTGCCTACTCGCATTTTAGCCAGGGATGTCCGTCGGCTTCGTAGTAAGACCCTGCCTATGGTGAAGGTCCAGTGGACAGATCAGTTAGAGAGTGAAGCGACTTGGGAACTCGAAGATGAGCTGCGTGCCAAGTATCCCTCTCTGTTCGAGCGGTAAGGTGAGTTAATCTCGAGGACGAGATTCTTTTAAGGGGGAGGTGATGTAATAACCCACAATTCATACCTTATGTTATATCAGTTGCAATGTTATTCTAAGTTGGATTATTATTCTTTGCTATCAGTTGGGACTCCGGCGGTATTGTTTTATTTGAAGAGGGCAAGGAAGTCTTTCCATAAAACAATTAAGGTAATTGTTTTAATAATTAATAAGGGAAGGGATCCTTATTTAATTATTCCCCTTCTAATTATTTCTTACACCACGATCAGTTTTCCTCCATCAAGTCCAT
Organism: Limonium bicolor; assembly: GCA_023374045.1. NCBI lineage: Eukaryota > Viridiplantae > Streptophyta > Magnoliopsida > Caryophyllales > Plumbaginaceae > Limonium > Limonium bicolor. Next base: position 298,705,484 of record CM041777.1, on the reverse strand, counting down.
CGTGCGTTTAGAGCGAGCGTTCTTCCATTCTCCTCTCTCTCTCTATTCTCTCTGTTGCTAAGGATCGTGAAGGCTGCTGCTACAATCGAATTGGGGAGTTTTGCTGCTGCGTTCCTCTGTTTGATTCAGGTTGGTAATACAAGAATTCGGGACTTCGTTACTGATTTCCTTCCCTCTCAGTTTTCTGATTTTCAAACCCTTGTACATGATTAATCAGAGGATTTTGCTGCGGTTGGGTTGTGGTCTGCGTGATCTGCAGAACGGATTCAGATTCGTGGGATTCTGCACTCTTGTTTTCAGGTTTGTGTTGCAGTTTTGGATTTCGATAGTCTAGGTCTCCCTGTTCTAATTGCTGATTGTGGTATTGTCGACTTGTGAAAATCAGAACTGTTGCGTGTATCTGCTGGTGGATTATTCGGGACTGCTGTGGACTGTTCAGATCGTTAGATCAATTGCTGATAATTGAGGTAGGTGGTTGCTTGATTCGGTTTGGAAGTTCAGCCATGGGGTATTGCAAGGATTGTTTATGGTTTTGGGTGGTTTCTAATTGCGTTTTGTTGCGTTTTTGGATGGCTAAAACCCCATGGTTTCTCTGTGTTTATGTCTGATTTGGTGTGGGTAATACTTTGGTATAGATTGTTGAAGTTTTGGCAATGTTTCTGTTCTGTTCGAAGCTTCTGTTCTGCTGTTTTCGTGCCGTCCGAACTTCCGTCCTAACTTTGAAGTTCGGACAGCACGTTCTGAGTTTCTGTTTTTTTCGAGTTTTGGGTGTGTCTGAACTTCAGTCCAAACTTTGAAGTTCGGACACCCCGTTTTTCTGAAATTACCGAGCTTCAAAGCTCGGACTTCACCACGTCTTTTTTTTCGAAAAACTGTCCGAACTTCGGTCCGAGCTTCGAAGTTCGGACAGCATGTTTTGAGCTTCTGTATTTTCGCATTCGGGGTGTGTCCGAACTTCGAAGTTCGGACACCCCCAGTTTTCTGACTTCGAAGCTCGGACGTTGTGTTTTCTCACCGTGTAACCTTTTCCAAAAAACCGTCCGAACATCAGTCCGAACTTCGATGTTCGGACGCGTTGTGTTTCGCTTCTGTTTTCAACTCGACTTGTGTCCGAACTTCAACGTTAGGACACAGGTTCGGACACCTCTCTATTTTCAGCATAACTTCTTCGTTTGAACTCCGATTTGAGTGCCGTCTGCGGCGTTGAATTCCTTATGATCTGTACTACTGATTTATGAGTGTTTTGGCATTTTTAAATGCAACTTTGCTTCTGTTTAAGCAATCCTTCTGTTTTGGGACATTACACTTTGTTTCTGAGCCGTGAATGGTTGGGTCGAGCTATTCCGTGGTATACCATGTAGACGTCGTTCTGAGTGTGGGTCATTCCCTTTCTGTTCTGTGGGGTTGACGAACCCTTTGGCTCTTTCAAGTCATTTCTGCGTTGCCGAGAGACCTGGTATGGTCTATGGGTCTTCGACCCCTTCTGAGTGTGTGCATTGTGTTTTGTCCCCTTTCTGTTTAAGTGTTCTGACTGTTTCTGAATTGGGAACCCTTGAGTTCCACTCTGTTTCTGCTCTGAAAGCTTCTGAATCTGGAGAGTTGTGGTTATTATATTTATCTTCTCCTTCTTCTGATTTCAATTGTTTTTGAGCGACCTTGCTGATGACGGTCGCTGCTTACTGGGCATAGTTGTGTGCTCATTCCCCTACTTCTAACATTTTTGCAGATTGATCAGCGAGGATCACCTTGAGTTCTGGAGCTATAGTGTTTAGCTTTTAATGTTCATTCAGTTTGATATTTGAGATGTTGTAGCCTTCGGGCCTTACACTTTTTGACTTCTGTTTCTGACTCAGTTACGTATTTGGGGATTTTTGTATTTGCTTCCGCTGTATTTGAATACATTGGTTTACAATGATTATGTAAACTTTGTTTTGGGCCTTATTTTGCGTTTGAGTGTTTTAGAGCCTTGCGTTATTAGGTAGTAATACGCGGCGTGTAGCACCCTTAACTCTTAGGCCGGTTTTAGGGGTGTTTCAGGTTCTTTACCCGCAACTCATGCCTTGCTGATGTAATTGAGTAATTGATTGATCTGATCAGTAGTTAGAGTACCACCGAGGGGATCCTTGTTAATCTCTTCCTTTTGCTCAGTTGGACCATTGGCTTGAGGCCTCTATCCCTTGTTTGATCGCCAACCAGGTGGGAATCCATCCTTTTGAATGCATTTATCTTCCGTATGCCCGGGCTTACTACAAAAGGTGCACTGGATTGCGTTTCTCCTTCCTCCATTGTTTTGATTTCGATTAAAGGGTCTCCTCCCTTGACTGACACTGAAGGCAGACGGTGGTTCTGAATCTACCATGGGCACAATAGCGGTCAAGGTCTTCTGCCTTTCTTGCTGTATAAGAATTGAAAAAGCTTGTTCAATGGACGGCAATGGTGAAATCATCAGTATGCTCTCTCTGGCAGCCTCATATCGCTCATTTAGACCCATCAAGAATCTAATTAACCTCTGGGTACTCATGTAATCTTTGAGGGTTTTTTCGGTTACGCAAGCACAAGTAGGAAGAGTGGTCGTAGCGTCGATTTCATCCCAGGTTTGTCTCAACTTCGCAAAGTAGTCACCGATACTATCTCCTGATTGAACTGTGTTGACCAGACGCCACTCCAACTTAAACATCCTGGTGGCGTCCACCTGGTCATATCGGGCGCACAAGTCCTCCCAAAGCTTCGACGCCGGAGATCGGAAAAGAACCGTATCCGCCACCCGTTTCTCTAGGCTCATCAACAGCCAGGCTCTGACCATGTTATCACATCTAGTCCACGCCTTTGCTCGAGCTTCGGAGTCGCTTGGCTTGGTTAGGGTTCCTTCAACAAAGACCAGCTTGTTCTTCGCGGCGAGAGCAATCTCCACTTGGTGCTTCCATCTTGAAAAACCTGGACCACCGTCGTATTTGGCCGTCAAGGATTGCCCCGGGTTGTCAGAAGTGGACAGAAAGAGCGGGTCCCTGGTATCGATTGTGGATCCATTACCAGATCCGGCGCCTAATTTGTTTTCTGATTCTTTGATTTCTTCGCCACTCATTGTCAAAATCTAGGGTTCGCTAACGACCACTATCAACTTTTGAGAACAAAAGGACGCTCACCAAGAAAGAAAATCAGATTGAGTAAGAAAAGGAAACTAAGAGCAAGATCCTATGATCTTCATGCTCTGATACCATGAAAGAAAGCAGAGAACAAGCTCAAGACGAAATCACCATGAAAGCTTCTTTGATTACCGAACAGGGAAGAAAAACCCAAACTGGGAATATGTGTCTCTACACACTGACGGAAAAGCAAGACAAAGGAAAACAGAAAACCACACTAACCCATAAGTAACCTAACAACTAAACAGACCTAATACTAACAACGGTCAAACAGCAACAGTCAAGAAGTTTCCACCCTACCACCCTCACAGCACGTGGCGAAACTGAAACTTATATCATAAACAACTAAACATAAACTATAACTTATAACATAGACAACTGATATTATAAACTATCCTAACAGATATTCATGGGCAGTTTTATGATCTAATGAAACATTTCCAGACAGGGGGTCATGTGCCAAAGACCAACTATGTATTTATGGTAGATATTTGGTACTTTTCAGGGTATTAGTAGTGAATATTGATGTTTTTATGCTCGACCCTGCAGGCAGTAAATTATTATAACATATGACTGGGAGATTTTGTTGACCAGGGATACAATAGTCTCGAGGTTTTCACAATCCTATTGCTTCTCAAAGCTAAGTATGAAGCTCATAAGCCCTATTTTATTGTACTTGAACTAGTTGTCATACTGCAATTTATATCAGAAATTGATTATTTGAATTCGAATTCAGTGGATATTGCTGTCAAATTTTTATTTCAAATGATCATACCTTGCATCTCCAAACAAGCCATACTGGTTTTTGTTCTAGGTGTATGTAAATATGCAATGCTATACAGTTAGCTGTAGTGGAAGATGAGTAAATTCTTGTAGCTAGCTGCTATCTAGATGATATACCCCCACTAGAAGCTTGTCATATACGCTTGATGAAGTAAATATTGAGAAGCTAAGACAATCTAGCACATTAACCTATTAGTTAAGCCTAGCTTCTGGCTGATCTCCTTCCTTTTTTTTGATAGTTACGGTGGTGGATAGGTTTCGAACCCTGGACCTTTAGTTCCTATATACCACTCCTCCACCGACCAAACCATAAGGTATTATGACAGCTTAGAAATGAAAACTAGTCCCATGATTGAAATGAAAACTAGTCCCATGAAATACAATATATAGTAGATCTTTCTTGTATAGAAGATTTTAATTTAGTTAGTTATTTTCAAGTAGACGGATGGCTCTTTGAGTTGTTTTACTGTTTCATGGAGTTCACTTAAAACTTTCCTGCTGTTACCTGCTCTTTTAATCTTTGGTTTATTAGTATCACGAGACTACTTTTGTACCTCGGGATTCTATATTGAAGAAAGAAGTTGAATGGCTTCACTCTATCAAAGTGGATTTAGTGGTAATTAATGCTTTGCAACTCTTTATGAGTATTTCACTTGTCTTGTAATGTGCTTGAAAATATCCAAGGTTACTCTTAAGTGTGTATTCCTCACTCAATTTACAATGGTGAGTTGCAATTTCTGGTATATCCCTTTTCTTCACATGAAAGGTCTCGGATGTGGTTCCAGTTGCTTGTCGGGCAGCAGCAGATGCTGGAATCCCTTCAGTCTATGTGACAAACTTCAGGTACCTGTTGAAGTACTCTATCAGTTGTCACTTTACATTCAATAATATTTCTCTACCAATTCCTTACATCACTAAATGTATCATGAGTTAACATCATTTTCATCTGCTATCTCCTGTGGCACTAGTGAATTTTGTTAATAGTAACTTTTGATAACAATGCCCAAGTTTCATTTCATCATGATTAGTTAACCATATTCTTAATCACATCAGCAGAGGATACCTTGCTAGGTGACTCCAATCATTCATAGAAACATGGAAATCTATTTACAGCCATCATCATGAAAGATCTGCTCTCTTAATCTGACTACTCTTGTTTGGCTTTGTCTGTTTTTGCAGTTGGGTTTCATCTACGCAGAGTATGTAATGGCTGCTGGAAGTCGTCACCGTTCAATAGTTTGGCAGGTAGTGCAAACGTAATGAAAAACAAGTGCTTTTTTCACATACTCTTTTAGGAGCGCATAAGCAGATTAAATTACCTGACTACTATCACTAGATTCTGGTCAAAAAATTTACCTTACAGCTGCCTAATGCACTTCCTTCATCATTTACCTTTTAAAGTTGATATTATGACGAAAATTGAAAGAAAACAAAATGTGCCACAGCTTAGAAACCGGCAACATTTTCTAAATGTGGCGTGTTTTATAGGGGAAATGCTCATTTTGTGATATGGCTACAATTATGAGTTCCATCTTATTTCTACATAGGTAACGTTCAATAATGTGGTTGAAAGTCCTTGAATTCACTTGCATATCTAGGTGCTAATGCATACTTTCTCTAGCAGCCAGTAGGAAATCTTCCTGGAGTGCCATATTTAATTTGATGTATATCGCATTTGCTTCCGGACTGGGGAATCCTGCAATCAAGGTGCTGGAAAATATTGATCGTCACAACGGGTGTTACAATAGAATTTGCCGAAATTATGCAGATTGCAGAGGACTACTCTCATTGTGAATTCCTTATATGGCTCCCCGGTTATTGTCTGAGTATGTTACGGTTTAATTTATCACCTGTGAATTTTCATTTACGAGTATGCTCTTTGTTTGGTTTGATTAAGATATGTTGCCATTCAACCTTGCAGTGCCAGCCTTTTGAGATATTATTGATTTGCCTTTGGTTGTCCATCGGTTGCACAAATCTCGAAAAATAGGTGGCTTATAAATTAATTCAGAGAAGTCCTTTTTTATAACCTTGGGGTTGTTTACTAATATTTTTCTGCAAATTGCTTCATATCAGAAAAGAACTTGGAGTTGGGAATGATGACAAGCTACTTATCCTCAATTTTGGTGTACAGGTAGCTATCTATGTATGGTCTATCTTTGTCTTCTATGTATTGTTATTGAATCTCGGAGTTTTGCTTCTGTTGTGTGGCTTTTTTGTATAGTGTTGGATAAGGTGCATAACGGCTGAATTTATCTTTTTTACGACACAAATTAATTGTTCTATATATGCCTAATTGATCCAAGGAACATGAAGGCCTTTGTTTGATCTTGTGCTGTATTGATATTAAAACTGTAGTCTGTTTCTATTTTCTATATTTCACATTTTGCAGCCTGGAGGCTTGAAGTTTAAGGAAGAGTTTTTACCACCTGGTAATTTTACTATGCTTGTCCAACATCAATGTCATTTTTGATCTACAATTGCATTGTGTTAAAATTCTTTGTTTGAACAACTTTATTATGTTGGTTGTATGTTTAGCTGATCTGATTTGATGCATGTTCTTGATCTTTCATAGGTTTGTGGTGCTTCTGATAAAGATGAACTGGGCTCAAATTTCATAAAGCTGGCAAAGGACGCATATACGTTTGAAAGATGAACTGGGTCCAAATTTCATAAAGCTGGCAATGGATGCATATACGCCTAATATCATTGTAGCATCTGACTGTATGCTTGGTTAGAACGATTAAAGCCATTTTGGCTATAAACAAGCTCATGTGAAACTTATTTTGATTTTAGTTTAGAAAGTAATGCTTTTAATTTTAATTGTAATGATTATTCACTTTAATATTCTCTTTTTATATATGAGCATACATTTAGTGAGCTATTATGAGCTACAAAATAACAAATATTAGGTAAAGTGTCAAAAATTACTAAATTAGAGATATAGATGTAAAATTCATAACTGACTGATATAGCAATTTAACGATTGAAAATAGGATTCAACGTCTGATAATTATAACTGACACAAAATAGTGTTCGATATATGGGTTTCGTTTAGCGTCCGAATATATAAGTTAGCGTCCGACAAATGGACACAAATTAGCGTCCGAATATAGAAGTTAGCGTCCAATAAATGGATGTAAATTAGCGTCCAGTAAGTCTTAGACGCTAGTATTCTTTGTTTTTTGAGTTTTGCTAGTTAGCGTCTGACGTGTAGTTTAGCGTCCGATTATCGGACACTATTTTGCGTCAGACTTAGCGGATGCTAAATAGCGTTCACTAGATTTCGGACGCTAAAATTGAACACAAATTAGCGTCCAGCGGATGCTGGAAAAAAATAGCGTCCAGGCTTTTAGCGTCCGATGATTGTCGGACGCTAAACATTCAAAATCGGATGCTAAACATGTTTAGCGTCCGATTTTTGATGTTTAGCGTCCGAAAACTTCAGACACTAAATCCTGTTTTTTTTTTTGTAGTGATATAAAGTGTAGAACTAATGCCAAAAAAGATTACCCTATCCTAACAACCTAAAAACCACCCTAGGAATGCTAAAAGCGTCGAAGGCATTTTTAGGGTTTTTAGTGCAAGGTTTAGGGTCTAAACATGTATACACACACTCTAATAATAGTAAGTATCATTTTTTATAATAGTGACGAAAATGATTACAAAAGGTTGTGTAGATGTTTCTAATCATCAGTGGAAACGTTTATAAATTATCGATGATACGTAAAACCCAAACATATCCTGGAAATCCTAAATCGTGCATGGTTTATTTTAGGATTTTACATAAAACGTTTAGGACTTGTCTAGAAATTGTAACATTATAAGGATATAAAAATGAATCACAAAAAGATACTCTATTTCCCAACAATATCCTAAGAATGCTAAATCATCGAAGGTTTATATTAGGTTCGTTAAACGCTAAACCCTAAGCCTTAAACCCTAAGAATATGCCCATAAATTGTAACAATATAAGTATAACAATGAATCACATATCCTAAACCCCAAAGTACCCTAGAAATAACTTATACATATATTTTTTAATTTAGAATGAAATCACACGTATTTAATTCAACATTTAAATCAATTTAACTTATTTTAATATATTTAGTATGAGTAAGGTATTAATACTTGAATTGATGTTTACTGAATTATTTTTGTATATATATATAAACAACAAGCATTCTTAGGGTAAAAAAATATTATTTAATAATTTTATATATATGTGCATAGTGTTATATAAAAATTATAAAATAATTGATGATTTCTACTGTAATAATGCTAAACAGGTATATAATTTAAATATTGTATACAAGATTAAAAAATGAAAATATCAAACTTTTGTTTTCTGTAACAAGTTATCTAAAAAGGACAAAAATGTATTAATAAAACAAAAAGTATATGCACATCCTTCGGGGCATCCCTAGTCTACGCTGATCCGTTTGGAAGAAAGCAGTGAAGTAATATTGAGCAAGAAAAAATAATAAAATAAATCATGAATAGAAGGCTGAGATTAAAAGCTTATTCTAATGGGATGGTGTGGATTTGATCCATCTGGGACGGAAATAAAGCCTCCGTCACCAAACTCTCTCCGCTTCACGAAAGCGTTCTCCCAGGTTTTGTATGGACATTGTAAGTTGTAACAGCCTATACCAAATCGACTCCAGTAATGTTGCGCTGGTGCAATAACTCAGACTAGTTGATTTACCCAAGTTAGGTTTATTCTTGATATAATGCTTAAACTTGTGAATCTAGTTATTCTAGTTTTGTTCCTATCATTGTGTCTGCCTTGACTAGCCACCCACATACATTGACTCAATGTGTACTAATTGAGCCATCGTCAATAAAAACTCTCGAGTTCCAACACAAAGTGTCACACCAATTCTTAGCGGGTTCTTATAGTAGTTGATGCTCTAACCTGTAAAGTTTGTTTTGTCCTTTTTAAAGCTTATTATCCACCCACTTGGAATAAAATCTAAATTATACATCCACTTGTAAAAATCATAATTTTAGTTCCCTAGTTTTAGATGTTAGAGATTAGTTATTTATTATATTTGTAATTATCATACTTATCTTTCTGTTACAGATTTTCAGGGTATTGTTATTATTCTTTAAGTTGTTGATATTAGTAGAGTGATTTTAGAATCTTAGAAAACCTCCCAACAACCTACAGCCTCAGATCGCTTCCACCTCTAATCATATCCATGGCTGCAGAATTCTCCACCACCATTACCAATCCAAACGATACCAATCAACCCTTCCTTATCGTTCACTTCACAAATGCAATCAAACTTACCTCCACAAACTACATCACCTGGCAATCCCAAATTAAAGCAACTCTAACCGGCTATGATTTGTTTAAATACATCAATGGTGATCTACCAGCCCCTCCCAAGACCCTCACCACCGACACAACAACTGGTCCCAATCCGGCGTATACCTCCTGGATGCGCCAAGATCAACTCCTATATGGAGCCCTTGTTGGTACACTCTCTGCTTCCGTTGCTCCTCTTGTTACCCGCGCCACCACTTTGAAGGAGGCCTGGGACATCCTAGCTCGCACTCATGCAAACCCGTCCAAAGGCCATGTTAACCAACTCAAAGATAAGTTGCGCTCTTCTACCAAAGGCTCCTAATCCATTACCGAATATCTTCAGTCCATCACTACCACCGCAGATCTACTTGCTTCTCTGAATAAACCAGTTGACGATGACGATCTCGTCAACTTCATCCTCCATGGTCTAGATGTCAACTATCAGCCTGTTGTTGATGCCATTAAAGCACGTGACTCAACCATCAAAATCGATGAACTACATGAGAAACTCCTCATAAGGAGCTTGAACTCAAAACTGCTGCTACACATATGTTCGTCCCTGCAACAGCACTCAACCTACAGTCTCGAAACCGCTCTCAGCGCTCTCGTCAATCACCTGTTTTACCATCGCCAAACAGCTATCAATCAACCTTTCCCAACCCACCTCCTAATGTCAGGCCCTTCCTTGGTCGATGCTAGTGGTGCCGCAAACCGGGGCATGTTGTCGCCTACTGCCCCCTCTTCCGCCAACATCATCCAAACTCCAAACCACCACAGCTGCCTCGCAACTCTTCAACACCGCAACCACCTCAAGCTCATGTCGCGCACACCAACAACTCTCCCAGCTTTGTCGTCGACAGTGGCGCTACTCATCATGTGGTCAATAATCTTGATCACCTCTCCCTTCACTACCCCTATAGTGGGCCTGATGAGCTGTTTACTGGAAGTGGTGAAGGTTTGCAAATTACCAACTCCGGCACTCTCTCCCTTCATACACCTGCTCATATGTTTTCTCTTTCCGATACTCTTTGTGTTCCTAATATTTCCAAGAACATTATTTCTATCCCTCAACTAACTAAACAACTACACTGTGATGTCACCTTCTTACCGAGTTCTTTTCTTGTACAGTGTCTCAAAACAGGCAAAACACTCCTTAATGGACCCTGTCATAATGGCTTGTATGTGTGGCCCTCCAGCACTCCCACTGCTCTGTCAGTTTAGTGCACCTTCACCCCTTCTTAGCATCATATCCTCGGTCATCCTTCTACTGCTACTTTCAAGCTCCTGCAACCGCATCTCCCCCTCTCAACTCTCACAGCGGAGTATGCAGCCTGCGCATCTTGTCATTTACATAAGAGCCACAAGCTCCCATTTCAAACTTCTACTCTTATTTCCACAAAATTTTTAGAAATAATATTTTCGGATGTATGGACCTCTCCTGTGTTATCTTATGACGGTTTTAAATATTATGTTGTGTTTGTTGATCATTTCACACGCTTATCCACTCAAACGAAAATCTGACGTTCATAGTATATTTATCAAGTTTCGTTCTCTCGCTGAAACTTTCTTTCAATCCAAGATCAATATTTTATACTCTGACAATGGCGGTGAATTCATCACCCTTCGCCCCTACCTCAACAACCATGACATAAGCCACTTTACAACCCCACCACTTACACCCGAACGCAACGGTATCTCAGAGAGAAAACACCACCATATTACTGAAACTGGACTGTCTCTACTTACTCACTCTGGCATGTCTCTTGAATTTTGACCACATGCATTTCAAACAGCTGTTTACCTCATTAATCGCCTTCCCACACCAACTCTTCACAACATGTCCCCATATTACAGGGTGTTTAATAAACATCCCAACTATGTGAAGTTAAAAAGCTTCAGTTGTTTATGTTATCCTTGGTTACGACCTTATACTAACCATAAATTGGAACCGAGATCTCTTGCTTGTGTTTTTGTAGGTTATTCAACCACTCAAAATGCTTATTAGTGTCTAGACCCAACCACACACCGCATCTACACCTCCCGCCATGTCCGTTTTGTTCCCACCGTCTTTCCACTTGTAGACCAACAAAATTCCAATCCTCCAATGTCAACCAATGATCAATGGACTACTCTTTCTTTTCCCTTACTCCCACAATCAGTACCATCACCACCTCCTACTTCACCGCCCACACTTTCTCACCCGAACCCAACCACCACCTTGCCACCTGAACCTCTCCCATAAATAACGGCACCCTCACCCTCCACTCCCACACATATGGCTTCCCTTTCCCCGTCTCCACAAAATACACCTTCCCCTACCACCACACACACGGCTTCCCCTTCCCCATCTCCACAAAATACACCTTCCCTACCACTCCCCAAACAAACATAACCCCTCCACTACCTCAGGTCATTCCCCCTCGTGGTGTTGTCACTCGCTCGTAAAACAACATTACAAAACCCATCCAGAAACTCAACCTGCACACTACTCTTCAACCCTTACCTGTTGAACCCAAAACAATCACACAAGCTCTCAAAGACCCGTCATGGCGCACTGCCATGCAGCGAGAATTTGATGCCCTCAACTCCAATAACACATGGTCCCTTGTTCCTCCTCAGTCTACCCAAAATCTTGTGGGATGCAAATGGGTATACCGCATCAAGTATTTACCAATGGCTCTATAGATCCTCTTAAGGCCCGCCTTGTTGCAAAGGGTTTTCACCAACACCCTGGTTGGGACTTCCATGAAACATTCAGTTCGGTTGTCAAACCAGTCACCGTGCGTGTCGTCCTCACGCTTGTTGTCTCTAATGGCTTGACATTACGCCAACTTGACATTAATAATGCCTTTCTACAAGGTACCCTCACAGAAGATGTGTACATCTCTCAACCACCTGGTTTTGTTGATCCGGCCAGCTCATCATGTGTGTAAGCTCCATAAAGCGCTCTATGGCCTACGCCAAGCACCACGTGCATGGTACACAGAACTCTGCAATTTCCTTATACAACTTGGTTTCCAAAACTTTACTGCTGATGCATCTCTATTTATTTACTCCCATTCTTCCACTTTTCTCATTCTCTTAGTCTATGTTGATGACATTATTGTCACCGACAACAAACACTCAGCAGTTAACAACCTTATTTACCGACTTGCTACTCGATTTTCTCTAAAGGACCTTGGTCCCCTTTCATACTTTCTTGGTGTCGAAGTGCTTCCGCATGAATCCGGTGGTCTGTTTCTCTCACAACGTAAGTATGTGAATGACCTTCTCCTTAAAGCAGGCATGACTGATGCCAAACCTGTTTCCACACCTCTTTGCGCTACTACTCCTCTTCTCCACAATGATGGTGATCCTCTACCCACTCCAAGTGACTACATGTCTCTTGTTGGAAGCCTCCAATATCTGAGCTTAACCCGTCCTGATGTTACCTACACAGTTAGCCATCTCTCCCAGTTTCTACAACATCTAACCTCATCTCACTGGGCTGCTCTAAAGCGATTACTACGCTACCTAGCATGTACTGTTGACAAGGGTATTCGCATCTGCCCAGGACCATCCACCTCTGTGCATGCGTTCTCAGATGCTGATTGGGCAGGTGACCGTAATGACTACGTCTCGACCACTGGCTATATCATTTACCTAGGGTCCACCACTATCTCCTGGAGCTCACGTAAACAACGTGCCACTGCCCGGTCTTCTACAGAAGCAGAGTACCGTGCCCTTGCAGACACTGCCTCTGAAGTTTTATGGCTTCTATCGTTGTTCCAGGAACTTCACCACCGCATCCATCAACCGTCTATATACTGTGATAACTTGGGAGCCACTTTCCTGTCTTCAAACCCGGTTTTTCACTCCCGCATGAAGCACATTGCAATAGCCTACCACTTTGTTCGGCAAAATGTCCAGCATGGAGTTTTTCGTATCACTCATGTATCCACTGGTGATCAGACTGCGGATGTTCTAACCAAACCATTTCCTCGGGCGCCTTTCACTTCCATCATCAATAAGCTAGGACTTTCCCACTGGTCGTCTAGCTTGCAGGGGCGTGTTAGAGATTAGTTATTTATTATATTTGTAATTATCATACTTATCTTTCTGTCACAGATTTTCAGTATATTGTTATTATTCTTTAAGTTGTTGATATTAGTAGAGTGATTTTAGGATCTTAGAAAACCTCCCAACAACCTACAGCCTATGTATCTTGTATATTTATACCGTTGCATTCATCAGTAAATAATATATCAAAGAGAGCATTCCTCTATATTAGATTTTTTGCATTCTTGGTCCCTATATTCTGACCTTTTGCCTCAATGAAATAACCAATCTTTATTAAGCAGTCTTCATCTCTCCCAAAGGGTCATTATGTTGTTCATCCGGTGACGCTTCCCATCAAGCATGACCAGTATGCAACCCATTTTTTTACAACATAAGGTTGAACGCTGATAGTTTGATGTCGGTGAAATTTGAAAAAGTAAAGAACAAAATATGTAAAAATATTAAGTTGGTGTAACATGCATGACATATAAATAAAATAAAGTTAAAACCATGATAGTGAAAGCTCTCTCCTCTTTCCTCTCTACTCTTCTTCTTCTTATCCTTTTCTCCTTCTTGCCATTGTTTTTTTTTTCTCCTCTTACACATGTTGTTTTGCTTATAATAGTACTACTTCTATAGTCTAGATACTATTTTACCTAGTAATACTACTTTAGTTCCTAGTCTCCTTTGTCCAGCTTGTTTTTAGTTTTTTGTGATTTTTAGTTTTAGATTCTAATTTCCCACTATTAGTATTGTTTCAAGAGCTGAAGAATCTCATCACTATTTAGTGGAATCGATGGATGACATTCAGTATTGATTGTTAACTGGTGCTATAGCAGAGAGGGTCCACAACAAAATATGAATTGACATGGGTGATAATTCACCAAGATAAGCTTGATTTCACTTATAGTACATATTAGAAGTTGTTTGTATCAATTGTCCAAGTGTCACTTGAATATAAACTTTTTAATATAATATGACAGTGAAGCTTTTTCTAAACGTAATTTCTTGGCTACCGCTGGGTGTAGCCATCTTTGGCTACATCCCAGCGCGCTTCGAGTGTGTTTTTTTTTTTTTTTGAGATGGGGCGCTAATGTATTTGTTTTTTTTCTTTTTTTATCATAAAACTTTAAGTTGTTATAACTTTTAATATATAAGTCCAAAATGAAAAAAATTATATCATTGTTCACCTAAATTCAAGCTTTTCAAAATAAGACCAGTCATGGATATGTTTTGACAACTTTTAAAAAAAATATTTTTACATGTATACGATGATACACTAAATTAATGATGTACATGTTTTTAGTGAACATTTGTACAAGTTTTAGTGTGATGATGTACATGTTCAAATGTGAGAATGTACATATTCAATTATGAGAATGTATATGTTTTCATGAACATCTGTACATGTTTGTATGACTGTCTGTACAAGTGTTCTTCCTTATATGTACATGTTTTAATCTAAAGATGTCCATATTTAATTATTCGTACAGGTTTATATGACTATCTATGTTTTTAATATGATATACATGTTTTTACGTGATGATGTACATGTTTTAATGAACATTTGTACAGGTTTGTATGACCATCTGTACAAGTTTATTTTACGTACTGTGAACTATACATGTAAAAATAATTATTTTTTTAAAGTTGTCAAAATATATCCATGACTGGTCTTTTTTGAATAGCTTGAAATAAGATAAATAATGATATAATTTTTTTTCATTTTGGATTTATATATTAAAAATTACATCAATTTAAAGTTTTTATAATTAACAAAAGGAAAAAAATAAAACAAAATTAAAACAAAAAACAAAACAAAAATAGGAGTGTCGGACAAAAAAAGAGAAAGTTACCCTCACGAACTGTGGCTACATAGGTTGTAGGCAAGACAACCTCTTTTCTAAAATAAAATAAACTGATGCCTTTACAAATCAAAGTATTGATTCCATTGACGCCTACTTCTTACTCTTTGCATCCGATTGCCCCACATTATGAACCACATCGCGGAGCATATTTCTCCGCTGTAGAATTGAGCGTCATTCCCATTATTTTGGCACAAATTCGGAATCATAAATCAGATGATACTTAATAGACTGGTCCAACTCATAAATCACTTGATCTGCCTAGATTGATAACGTGTGGAACCGTGGATTAAATAGGAAAGATCGTGGCAAAACCATTTGAACCATGCACCCACAATAAGCCAAACCAATGCCGACGAAAATGTTCAAAGCAGGGTACAAAATTCTAAATAGCATTTCCAAAGAGCATTCACAAAAAACCAAGAAAACAAACTACCATCCGCGATGCCTTCGCACTGCACTCTCGTTCCTCTTTCACGAATTTGACAACAAAAATCCAAAAAGGTAAGACAACCAAAGGAAACTCCAAAGGTATTATTTTAGTCAACATAATCTACGAGGGAAATCACAAAAAAAAGGTCCCAAAAGCACTAGTCCAAATAAAAAAAGAAGCTTTCTTAATACTTGTAGTCTTTCACGTGGAGAGACTCGGTGGCTCCCTCAGCGGCAGCTCCACCCTCGTACTTACCCAAAGTTGCCTCTGAGTTGGCCTTGGCCCTACCAAGGAACACTTCTTGTGCATGGGCAACATTTTCCTCTTTGCCAGACCAGGCCTTGAGAGTGCTCTGCTGGAGTGCACGCCCGAATGAGAAAGACAATGACCATGGCTTCTTCCCTTGGAGCTTGTTCATGGCGTTGAGGTTGAGGGTAGCCTCCTCCTCACTCTGTCCACCAGACAAGAACACAATAGCAGGGACGGCGGGTGGGACTGTCCTCTGAAGTGCACGCACAGTGTACTCAGCAATCACTTCTGGGGTGGTCTTCTTGCTGTCAGATCCGGGGGTGACCATGTTGGGCTTCAAGAGGGTACCCTCTAGAAGGACATGGTGGTCGTTCAGGGCCTTGTCAAGCAGCCAAAACACGCTCTGTAACATCAGCACACTTCTCAATGTCATGGGGACCATCAACAAGGATCTCAGGCTCCACAATGGGGACAAGTCCATTCTCCTGGCAGATAATGGCGTATCTGGCAAGCCCATTGGCATTCTCGTTGATAGCAAGCTGAGAAGGCTCAGTGGGACCGATCTTAAGGACAGCCCTCCACTTGGCAAAGCGGGCACCAGCTGCGTAGTACTGCTGGCATCTCTGGGCGAGCCCATCAAGACCCTGTGTGGTGGTCTCACCGTTGGTTCCAGCAAGTTCAACTGTACCCTTGTCAACCTTAATTCCGGGGAGGACACCACCTTCCTTCAAAATATCAACCATGGGTTTGCCTGTAAAGAAAAATCAAATCATCAGCTCAAGAAACAAAGACAGTGGTCTGCCAATATAAAACTGGTACTAATTGATGAGGTGAACCAGACAAAGCATGACTATGGTTGCGGCACCCAACATCAACAAACCAAATTTGACAACTTAGTTCATTTATATGGATAACAGCTTCATATAAATTTGTGCCCCGTAATACAACCACCCCATCTCAAACCAAGTCCACCGAACAAACATTAAAAATATACATCATATAGCTTCGTTATTTATTAATAGACACCTCAAAAGGTACCTCTGCTCACCAACCAAGTCACTCTGAACATTTCTCACAGAAAATGAATTGAACACAGCACAATATTCCCTTTACAAAGGAGCATAACTTCATCAATTACAAAGAAATATTAGTAAAATTCAATCCCTGAATGTCGTATAATTCAATCGAGAGAAAGGATCAAAAAACTTGAACAAAGATAATCTCACCTGATGAGGTCTTCTGGTAAAGGGTCTCCTCAAACAAGATGACACCACTGAGGTACTGAAGAGCGCCAGGGGTGCAGAAGAGGAGCTCACGGAGTGCTCTCCTGTTTGTCTCAACATTCTCAACGTTGATGCTGGATAGACGCTTTCCAATAGTTCCAGTGGACTCGTCAGCTGCAAGGATACCCTTCCCGGGGGTACCAATGTAAGCGGCATTGGCGATGAGCTCATCTGCATAAATCATCAGATTCATCAGTATCTAAATTAACGGCCTAGGTGCTCTTCCAGAAAGAGAACACGAATACATCAAAATTGATAAAAGAAAATTAGATCTGCCATCCAACAATATCACAAAGCAATGATTGACGCATTAAATCACGCAGGCAGCCCGCAAACAAACGGAAGTAGAAAAACAAGACTAAAAATAGAGAACCAGAAACTAAAACTAAAAACATTAAAATATGATTTTGGATCTATAGCGCTGCATATTTTAAATTCCTTAAAAAGAGCCAAAGAGGAACTGACAAAACAGAATTTCAATTTTCTATCTCTGGAATTTCGTATAACAAAAACAGATCGCAAAAGCTAGCTAATAACCTCTTTAAATTAAACAGAATCTAGATCCGCAAATTGTGTTTGCCAACTTAAAAACATGCTAAACCTCTATCTACATGTAAGCAAGCAACAACGTGCTATGAAATTCACGACTCAACTTTTAGACAACAGATAGAGCAGGGTTTATGACCATAAAACCTTGGCCCGAAATTAAATCGCACCAAGTCTTTACCGATACAAACAAGTACTTATACAAGAGTGCAAAAAAGAAGCCATACAAAAGAAGTAACTCAGCTCAACTGACTAGCGCGAAGAGCAGATCTACAATAGGCCAAACTTATCGATTCGTTGCTTAATTAACAAGCGATAGTAAAGCAACAGAAATATATTCAGCAGAAAGACTTCCGTATCTATACTCAAATCCAGCGTATATATTGAAAGCAAGTAGGTAGGCTATCAAGAGCCGACTTTTTAACTGAATTGAGCGTACTTCATACGTGAAAAACAGATCGATATCCGGATCTAAAAAGAATCAAGCAGATCTAGCACTTGAAAAACAAAGGAAACCAGTCGTAGCACATAATTCATCAGCCTGTCGCTAGATCTATAACACGAGCTCGCGAAACTAGAAAATCAACACATGAAACTCAAAAGGCGCAGACAGAAACAAAGAAATCGAAACAGAGAAGAAGATGCGATAAATTACCGGCGTATTTGCCTCTGTAGCAAGACATGGTTACTGACAAGCTGCGTAGAAGAGAGAGAAGTATGTAGGTGCGAAGACGAGGGGAACGGAGACAGCAGCAGGGTAGATAGCTGAGCAGAGGAAATGAGAGTAGATGGAGAAGAAGGCAAGTGTTTCAGGGGGTTTATAAAAGAGGAGACTTGGAAAAGGGGAAGGAGTCTGAGACTGGTAAAGAAAGATCTCGATGATATCGAGGGTATCGCGCTGCTAGAGCCCACCGACTCCGACTCTCTTTCCCCTTGTTTTTCTAATTTGGGGGAATTTTTTTTTTTTTGGGCAAAAAATTCTTTTTACTGTAGAACGTGGTTGGTTCGGCATCAAACGCCCTCCGTCTTGACTCTTCAGTAGATCTAAAATGTAATGTTAGGTGGCAATCTTTCTTTCTCCGGGTAGGATTTGTCTTTTTTCTTTTGAGGTAAAAGCTTGAAATAGCTTGTTGCTAATAATATAGAATATATTAGAAAAGTAGTAGAATTGGAATATGTTGCTTGTCAAAAAGTGAGGACTCTCCTCACCAAAAGATAGGAGCAAAAATTACGTGTTACAAAGGAAATAGCTTGTTTATTCATATATGTGATAGAAAAAGGAAAGACCAAAGACAAGAAACTATCTCAATAGTTGAAATAGGATCTACAAAAAGGTGAAGGAGGGAGATGATCAAAACTGTCAAAAAATAAGAGGTGTGATTTGAGTACTATGACATCAAGCTTTATCTAGAGGATGGTTTTAATGGTGAATTTGATGTCTTTAGTGATTTTGGATGCATTCACTTTCCAATTGACCATAGGGTGTTTGCATCTTTTGATTTAGAGGGCGTAGAAAGTTGATGCAATCGCTATTGGATAATCATTCGTATGTAGTAGGACAAAATCCAGGATAGGTAAATATGGAGACGTGTGTAAGTAACGATTCACATGCGTTCATAGATGTTCCACCATACACTCACGAGAGGTGGTGAAGAATGAAACAAAATGACAACTAGACTCTTGAGCTTACTCACATATCCGAGCACCTATTAGGCAGGTAATAACCCAAGATTGAAGTTTGTCAATAGTTTTTAGGCAATCTCTTAGTAGATTTGAAAATTAAATTTAGCCTTGGTAGGGATGTCTAAGAATGTTTGGGCCGGGTAAAGCATCACCCGTTTCGTCATTTGGATCTATCAACCATCATTCGTCGCTTGTTTATTCTCCATCCATCCGTCATCTGCATGTGATTCAAGTGGATCGAGTTAAAAATTTTCTTTATCATAAGCAACAATTTTTTTATCGTAAGAAATATAAAAATAATTTTACTACCAAAGGTAAATTTTCCCATTATTTTTAAAAAGTTTTGTCCAACATAATAAAAATATTTTACTAATAACAACAAACAAAATAAACATACAAAGTATCAAACTCCAAACTGATCAAGAAAGAAAATAAAAATAGACGACTAATTATAAATACAACTCTTTTTAAAAAAATTGTTTGGGTGTGTTGGGTACTTGACATAAAAAATGTGTAACTTTCAACGGATGACGGGCCGGGTAATAAGCGGATGACTAGTCGTGTGATAAACGGATGACTGACAGTTGATGGATGCATTTTTTCACCAAACCCAACCCGAATCTGTCACACGATCATCTGTCACCTGATTCGTTATCCATATTTTCGGGTTTTCATCTGTCCATTTAAATCAGGTGGATCGAGTTAGCGTCGGGGCAGACGCAAGGCAAAGCGTCTATTATACAACCGGAAGCACGGTGCAGTGTGATTCCGGTCGCTCACGTGGCATCTTCAATTATATGACAGTTTTTGTTTTCATATTTTGTTCTATAAAATTATATAAAACAAATCATTTTAACTTCTTCACTAATTTAGAAATTATTTCAACAATTTACGGTTTTAAAATATTCATCTCTCTTAAATATCTACAAACACGTTCTTGTCACAATTATCATTGTTCTTCTTCTCTTTCTTTTTTCTCTTCGTTCTTGTCGTAATTATCATTGTTCTTCTTCTCTTTTTTTTTATCCTCTACTCTCTGTCAGTTCAAATTAAACTCAAATCGGTCCAAAATTTTTCGCTATTGACATCGATGAATAAATCAACGGAATTGAATGATGAAGAACCATGGAAACTTCTCAATGTTGTAACCACATGTAAGCTATAACACCATCGATCTCTTCATTTTTTACTAGCACGTGATAAATTTTCTTATGTCACACTACTTTCATCTTCAACCAATTGGCCACCGGTGAGAAAAAATTGTTAATATAATTTCTTTGTTTAAATTTGGATTACCATTTTAAAAACTTTCAAGTTTGCGTTCGGATACTATGTACTACTTGTTCAAGTTTTAACACACTTTGTTCAAAGGAAACTTCACATTTTTAAAGTGAACGTTTATGTTCAAAAAGATAAAATTAGTTGTTCAATCTTTTGAACCATATATTCAGTTATTTTTTACAATTTGTTCACACATTTGATACTAGCTAGTTGTTCATCCAAAAATTTATCATAAACAATGTCAATATAATTATATCATTTATATTTCTTTTACCATTTTTGAACATCAGTTGCATGTTCATATGAGCAATGCATGTTGTTAACATTTTAAACATTTTGTTCAAAATTTATTTCATGTTGTTTATAAAATTTGCTCAAATTAAAATTTCAGTCTAGTTCTTCATGGATAATTATATAATAAAAGAATATTAGTACAATTTAACAATTTGAAATTGGATTACCGTGTTAAAAATTTCAAATACATGGCAAACTTTTAACACACTTTATTTAAAAAATGTTTTGTTGTTCCTTTTTTAAAAATTATCGTTCATGTTTACAAATATAAAATTAGTTGTTCAATATTTTGAACCATATGTTCAACTATTTTTATAAACTGTTCAAAAATGTGATACTAGTTGTTCATCAAATATTTTATAGTAAAACAGTATCAATATAATTATACAATTTCTATTTTATCATCATTTTTAAACATCAATTACATGTTCATTTTAGCAATACACGTTGTTCAACATTTTAAACTATTTATTCAACATTTTCAACCATTTGTTCAACATTTTCAACCATTTGTTCATTATTATCAACCATTTGTTCAATAGTTTAAACCATCTGTTCAAAATTTATCTTATGTTGTTTATAAAATTTGCTCAGATTAAAAAACCTGACTAGTTTTTTATTGACAATTATCAAATAAAGGAATATTACTACAATTTCTTCTAAAACTAAGATTTTTTTTACTTAACAGTTAATAAAAATTTTAGAATTATTTGTTTTAAACTTCCAGATTTTCTTTTAAAACCGAGATTCTTTTACTTTACAATTACTAAATTTTATAGAATTATTTGTTTGGATTTTTTCTGAATTTTTTTAAGATGAAATTTTTTTAGAATTATTTGTTTTATACTTCAAGAATTTCCTCTAAAACTAAAAATTTTTTACTTACCAATAACTAAAATTTTTAGAATTGTTTGTTTTAGAATTCTAGATTTTCCTCAAAAATCGAGATTCTTTTGCTGAACGGTTACTTGATTTAAATTAAAATCCAATTTTAAATTAAAAAAATAAAAAGAGGAAAACTTTTAATTATATCAAATCCACATCACGTATCCACGTTACTTTTTTTCCATGTGTACAACCGGAAGCACAAATATAGAAAGAATTTGCCGACGCAAGGGGATACACGCGGGGTCACGTGACCCCCTGACTTGTAAAAAATAAATTATAATAATTTTTAGTGTAGTTTTTTATAAAATAGAGATGTTTTATGTCTTAGTGACCCTATAAATTTCAAAAAAAATTAACTAGAGAAATTTTAATTTGTCAATGACCCCACAATTTTCAATCTCTGGGTTTGTGATGAGTGTCCAAATGATCATGCTTTAGGGGAGTATTTCATATGTTTTATCAACACTTTTCATGCTCATTTCTTCACTCTAGCTAGTTTTCCTCTAGTTTTGTGTTTTATTGGTGTTTTACACAATTATTGTTGAAACGGGAGGAACAACATAGCTAGAAAATAGTAGACAAAAAGACAAACGTGTGGGCGCAAACAGATCCAAAATCAGAGCTGAAACGAAGAAGATACAATATTTTGAAGACTAGTTTGCCCACATGACCGGCCCAGGGTGGGTCGGTCGGACTTTTTCCGAAAACTACTGGGTTCGGCCAACCTAGACGATGGGTCGGTCGTAACCTACTAGAACCAACCAACCTAGGGACCGACCCAAGGTGGGTCGGTCGAACTTAAAATCGCTCACGTGTATCGTCTTCAATAGGGGGCGACCGACCCACGGCACCGACCCAGGGTGGGTCAGTCGGGCCAAAATTTTGCCAAGAATCATGCTTTTAAAAGGGGAAAAAGAAGAGGAAAGTGAGGTGAGTCAAACACAGACCAAAAAGCGACGGGAAAAGAAGAGAAAAGAGGGAAGAGAAGGAGAAGAAGGCTCACCTTCATTGAATCTCTTCTTCAACCTTCCATGGCTATTTCTTCTTCATTCTCTCATTTTTGTATTGTAATGGTCCATTGTTGTACTTTAAACTTGTGTTTGTGCTTTTTTAGTCTTTGAGCTTAATGAAGATGATTATTAGGTATTTATGATACTTAAACTCGTTGCTCATGATTTGAGGACTAGTTTAGGGTTTGCCCTAATTATCAATTATGTGTTAAATTGGTTGGTTTGGCCTACCGATTAGTTTAGCATTATTGTGGGATTCTATCAAAATGATATTTTGATAGAAACCTAACTATTGGAGACTAGAATGGCATACTCTAATTTTGATGATGTTGAAATTAGACTACATTGCAACTTAGGGAACTTAAGCTTAGTGCTATCGATTGACCCGGGCTTAGATGATTGAGAAGTTACAGTTAAATTGGTTAGGATTATTAGGCCTAGATTAGATTGCTAGTTAATTAAGTGCTCCGTTGTTTAGCTATAAGTTCAAAGGTCATCAAGCGGTAGTAAGGGGAGGACAGATGCAAATATCCATCTTGGGCTACATCTATCCTAGATAGTTAGTGTAGAATCGGACAACTGACTCAAACCAACTCAAAGTGTGAGTCTGTGAGATGGTTTGACTCAATCGAATTAGATATACGGAAACACTAATGATGTGGAAACACTCAGTCGAACTAAGTGTGCGAAAGCAATTACTTGAACTCGAAACGTGAAAAGACTCAAGGGAACTAATTTGGAGAATACTCGAAAGATAGAAAGACTCAGTAGAACTCAACAAGATACACAATATAAGTTATTTTATTTCCTGGTCAAATAAAACAACTTACAATGCCCTCTCATTAGATGAGAACTACTTTGCGTGTTTTCACTCACTCACCCAATACAATCTCTAATCAGCTCAATGATAAGTGTAGTGAAACTAAGGCCTACCTAGAATGAGTCTATCTATGTGTGTTAACTAGATTTGGTACGTTTTATCTCTCTAAAATAGAATGCAGCTCTCTTACAACTTATCTCAATGAAATATCTCTAAAAGCGTAGAAATTAACTAATGATTACAACCCTATTTATACATCGCTTAGTTAACTGTTGCATAGAGTTAGTTCCTGAATTTTCAGAACTAACTTATTGGTGTGTGGATTGAGTTGAGTTGCGCCAGTCTTCAGGCGAAAACTTCGGAAGTGACTTGGATGGTCTTCTGACCGTTGGAGCATTTTGGGAGTTGATATCTCTCCTCCTTAAATGCCATAACAGCTCAAAGAAGTTTTTGCTCTTGGCTTGTACAGACTCCATTGTGTTTTGAAACAAGCGGACCTTGGTGTGTTTTACAGCGAGCGATTGACTCTATTTTAGTGATTGACTATCTTAGCAACATCTTCATGTTCCAACAGTTAGTTTAGTATTTATTGCTTTTCTTTATTTCTATTTTCACAACCAAAACCCCAAAACCCCAAATTTACATTTAAGAACCTTTGTTCATATTATGCACATTTACTAAGCTTATAATCGATTAGATAGTTACAAAGTCCTTGTGGATACAACCTTGTTGGACTACAATGATGAGTTGACTACCCATTAGTTAGCAAGGTAGTTTAATCACTATTTTGCACAACAGTTTGTCACTTGGTTAGTGGGATTCTGTCTAAAAGTGTCATCCCTAAGCTTTGGTTGTGTGGTCCAGGCTTTGTAACATATAAAATACTAGGACGATGGAAGAGGGAAAGTATTCCTCAAGCAGTTGTCTAGGGAGCGAGTGAGGATCATATAAATAAGGAAGGGAGAAGGCATCATACGGGAACCACAAAAGTGGATCCACCAATCCCTAGCATGCAAGATGGATTTTCATATCCAACATCCCCCTTGATCGAGGTGGGCCAAACATTGGAGCTCGTGAGGTGAATATTATGGATTTTTACTATGTAATAGAACATGGGATCTTGTACCGTCTCATCCATCTCAAAATATTGTCGGCTGCAAATGGGTGTTTCGGGTCAAACAAACCAGATTGGACAATAGATCACTACAAGGCATGTCTTATCACAAAGGGATTTCATCAGCGGCCTGTATTGATTACTGTGATACCTTTAGTCCTATTATTAAACCAACCATCCTCCGTGTACTTTTGACACTGGCCATCTCTTGTGGGTGGTCACTGAGTCAAATGGATGTGAACAACACCATTCTTCATGGCTATCTTGATCATGCTGTCTACATGTCTCAACCTCCAGGTTTTACTAATCCTGTATATCCTAAATATGTTTGCAAGCTTCGTAAATCTTTCTACGGGTTAAAGCAAGCTCCTCGTGCATGGTACCATGAACTACATAACTTCGTTGTGTCCATAGGATTTATCAATTCTAAAGCCGACACTTCATTTTTCATCTATCGTATGCAAGCTGTTTCCATTTATATTTTGGTCTATGTTGATGATTTGATCCTTACAGCAGTGATCCACATGTCTCCAGCAAGTTATTGATGGGTTGAGCTCTCGCTTCTCTATTAAAGATCTAGGGTCTTTCAGCTACTTTCTTGGCATTGCAATTATTCCTGTTCTTGTGGTGTACATCTGGGCCAACAAAATATCTTACTGATCTTCTCACCAAGCATAAGATGCATGAAGCCAAGCCTGATCCTACTCCGCTCACTCCTTCCACTCCTCTTCGCTAAGCTGATGTATCATCTTCTAGTGATGCTACCATGTATTGTCAAGTTATTGGCGCTCTCCAATACCTCCTTATAACCAGGCCGGATATTGCCTTCGCCATCAACAAGCTTTCTTAGTTCATGCAGCCTCCACCTGCTACTCATTGGACTGTTGTAAAACGGCTGCTATGGTATTTAAATGGCACCCAATGTCATGGAATTCATATCCGCCCTCACTCTAATCTTACCTTTCATGCTTTCAGCGATGCTGATTGGGCTGGTGACCTTGACAACCGTATTTTTACTGGGGCGTATATATGTTGTGTTTTTAGAATCAAACCTTGTCTCTTGGTCTTCTACAAAGCACTGTACTGTTGCTCGATCGTCCACCGAGGCCGAGTACCGTGTTATTGCTGCTACTGTGGATGAACTTCAATGGCTTCATTCTCTTCTCTCTGAACTTGGATATCATTATTCACTACTAGAAAACAACGAATTAGCTACAGAATTAGCGACGAATTGGCGACGGACAGTCAACTCAGCAATTAGTGACAAATTAGTGATGAACACTGGGGCGGGAATGTGTGGCGTGCAAAATTTGCCAACTGGCACCATTATTCGCAATGGATTTACGTTTCATCCTTCGCTATTTGCGACGAACAGCTTTCCGTCACTAAATCCTGGGACTTTTTATTTTTAAAATTGTTGTATTGCTAAAGTGGTGCTAAACGACGTCATTTTTTTGTAATTCGTGGAATTAATCAAATTGATCAAAACGACATCGTTTTACCTAATGTTAGCGATGGAATTGCGACAGTCTATTCCGTCACTAAGATTAATTGTAAAGACGTCGTTTTGTTTAAATGAAATCACAACAGATTTTAAATTAGCCTACACCATAACTTGACAATACATGATTGTAAGGCTTTGACCATGGCTAAAAGGAAAAAAAATGATTTTCTTAATCATATGTGCTAAGCATACAATGAATGTATTTTTAGCAAAACAGTCTCTAATCTTGATGAATGTAATAGACGAATAAGAAGGAAGGTTATTAATAATTTCGAGACACAACAGAATTCAGTAATTATTTGAGAGATGCGGGAGGATGCAAAAAATACTAAATTATTTTTCCTAAGTGTTGGTGAAGGAGAATCGACCCGAATGGGAAAGACAAAAAGAAAACTGTTCCCGAAACACAATTAACCCCCATGCAAGAATCAGAAAACCCTAGTCACATTATAATGTCAGCAACGGGTGAAGAGGGGAGTAATGCAATATCTGGTAGTAAAAAGCAACAATTTAAATCTCCGATTAATAGGAAGATTATAAGGTTATTTGTTGACCTTTTCCGCAACACCCCGTCTCCAGTTAAAGCAAGAAATGAAGTACATGCTAGGAACGAGAATGGGAAGATCGTAAATGTTGAAAAGGAAGCCGAGGAATGCATCGACCTACTACTCCAACTGGGATGCCAGGTGCCTAATCTAGACCTTACCAAGGTAAACATTATTGACCAACTCCAATCTCAGGCAAATAATTGAAGGAAGGAAGATGGTGATATCAAGGCTTCAAAATATAAGGGGAATAGGCTCTAAAGATAAACAGCGGAAAATGAGGGAAGAAGTTAAGAGCCGGAGGATTTCTATTCTGGGACTTGTGGAGACCCAACATAGTAGGATAGCAGCACAAAAGATACCATGTTTCTGGGGAAGAAAAAATCAAATCTAGCCTGGGAAGAGATACCGAGTCAGGAAGATTAGGGGGGATTATAATCATGTGGGATGAGGAGGAAATAGAGATGCAAAGAATAGAAAAGGTGGAAGATGGATGATGATAAACATAAAATCCAGAGACGACGATGTTCTAAGCTTTATATCGGTGGTATATGCCCCTTACGACTTGCACGAAAGGAAAGCTGTGTTCGAAGAGATCCTTCAGGTAAAAGATAATTGGCGACAAGAGATGTTGATTATGGGTGACTTCAATGAAGTTCTAAGAGCAACCGAGAGAATGCCGGCCACTTCAAATCGATCCTCTAGAGGCATGAGAGACTTCCAATCATGGATTGATGAGATGCAGCTGCATGAAATTCAGTTGCATGATTCAAGGTTTACGTGAAGAGGAGGTGGGTCCCTTAGCAAGATCGACCGAGTGTTTGCCTCACATGAATTCCTAAACCAGTACTCGGATGTGAAATTGCGGTCAAGTGAGTGGTCAATATCCGACCATGGATTCTTGGTTGTGAGCACGAGGAGAATTAACTGGGGTCCGAAACCATTCAGGTTTATGGACTCTTGGTTAGAACATCCAGATTTCGAAAAATTCGTTGCTAAGGAATAGACAGGCCTGCAAGGGAGTTCGACATTCTATAAACTAAAAAGCATGAAGTGAGCATTGAGAAAGTGGCATAAAGAAATCTTTGGAGATATGAACCAGAAAATCATAAAATGCAAGGATAGGCTGCGGGAGATTGAAAATAAAATTGAAGGCGGGGATGACTCACCTCTGATCGAAAGCCGACAAATACAATCCATGAAGGATTTGGATATGGCTGAAAAATATAAGGAGGTCCTCATGAGACAAATAACGCGGGATAGATGGGTAAAAACACGCAGACAACAATACCAAATATTTTCAAAGACGTGCTACTCTTAACTATAGTAAGAAGTTCATTAGTTGTCTGCTGACCGAGAATGGTGTTGTGGATGGGCCGGCTGAAATCAAGGCAGCCATTTTCGAGTACTACCACAAGTTGTACCAGGTAGTTCCAACGTCGGGACTCATCTTGCCTTTGGGCATGCACCCCAGATTGTCAACCGAGCAAGCAACCTCATTAGAAGCAATCCCATCCCTACAAGAAATCTGGCAAACAATCTAACAGTGCGATAGTTCCAAGGCTCCGGGAGTTGATGGGTACAACATGAGGTTCATAAAAAATGTGGCATATTATTGGAGTCGGGTTTGCGAATGATGTAAGAAGATTCTTCTTGACATCGAGGCTTGAGGGAGGGCTAAATGTCACTTGGATAACATTAATCCCAAATAAGTCAAAAGCGACACGGCTAAAGGATTACCGACCAATTAGTATGGTGGGATGCATGTACGGGTGGCTAAGTTGTTGAGCAATCGCCTAAGCCCGCTCCTTCCAGAACTCATTGGAGAAACTCAATCTGGATTTGTTAAAGGATGGAACATTCTTGAAGGGCCTATAATCGCGAATGAAGTAATATCATGGCTGAAGAAGAGCAAAAGGAAAAGGGGCCTGCTGAAAATTGATTTGAAAAAGGCGTATGATTCCATCTCTTGGGTGTTCATTGACAAGATGTTAGAGTATATGTGAAATACTCCTAACCTTAAAAACATAATTAAATGATCGTAATGATCTAAGATGGTTAATAAACATCTAAATACCATTGAGGAACAATCTAAAGATCTCAACAAGGCAAAACATGCCTTAAGACGGTAAAGCCAAAAATGTGCTTTAAAAATCCAAAGTGGATTCCTAAGTATTATAATGAAGTAATGACATTATAAAACCATTCTCAAAGGAAACCAAGCTCTAAAACATGTTCTAACACAAAATGTGCTTTAAAATTCCTTAAAGCACGTTTTTGAGAAAATTGACTTTCTGAGTGGGTTTTGAGTGGTGTTAGGCATTGGATTAGACCTTGTTATACTAATGTACTATAATGCACACATTAGAAGGTCTAAATCCAAGATTTCAAAAAAAAATCAGAAATATGGCACTCATCTATATCCATATGAGGTCGGCAGCATGGAACAAGGAGGACAGCACATTAAGCTTTAATACAAATATCTTGAAATACCCCAAACCTAGGTATGTTGTTTAAGCACTAAAATAAGGTATATTAAGACTAAAAAGAGTCTTATAAACATTAGTAAACAATTTAAACCATAGAAAACACAAATAAATACCTTAAGGTCAATAAAGGCTAAAATGTGCTCTAAGCTTGGGATAAGCTTGGTTAAGACCTAATGCACTTACCAAGACCTTATTTATATATTAATGAACATATTAAACCAATTACCAAAGAAAACCAAGCTTGAAAACAAGTTAAAACACAAAATGTGCTTTAAGGAGTCCTAAAGCACGTTTTTGAAAAATTGTCTTGTAAATGAGTTTTGAATGGCTAAACATCCATCATTACTCTTTAATTAATGTGTACTACTTAGTATCACATTTGGAAGTCTATATCAATGGAAAATCAAAAATTTCACATCTATGTGCCTTGTTTTTATGAATAGTAACTAAATAAGCTAGTTTATAACATATGTTATCATAAGTAATTTAATTGGTCAACTAAGACCAAAACACCCCTAAGTAACTAAAGGGGGCCGGTTTTTATGGTGTGAGTCACCACTCTTGCTAGCATTTAACAAGTAAATAAACTAAGGATGAATAAAGTACTATTTACTTTATTAACTACAAATATCTTCTAAAAGCAAATACTTATCTTCATTCTCTCATTTCTCTTCATTTCCCACGACTCTACAACCTCTCTTCTACCTCCTTCTTGCTCTCTTCTACGGTTTTGCTACAGCAACAACACCACCACCATCATTCTTCATCTTCAACCTCTTATATCTTCTAGCTCACTTTGCCAAATCAAAAACAAAGACCACTATTCTCTTAGTCTCATCAAGCTCTTCAACCTTGTCTTCTCAAAATTCCAAGAGCTCCATTTCGGTGCCAAGAGAATCTCCATGGGAGGAGCTTGAGCTCATCTTTTCACATATTGTTGTTCTCCTTTGCTTCTAGGTAAGGAAACTCAAAGAAAAATGATGTTTCCTTCATGTTTTTGTGTTGTCCGAAAATCACCCTTAATGGTGTCCTTACCTTGCTTGTTTTAGCTTCATTTCAACCTTTCATGGACTAGGTGGAGTCCTCTCTTGCTACATATCCAAACTCTCTTTGATATCCAAGGTAAAACAATCATCTAAATGTTCTAAGGCAATCTATGTATTTAGGGTTTACAATGAGATGAAGCATAAAGCTTGTATACTCATTGCATTATTTGTATATTGTTTAGAAGTTGACAAGAAATCAAACACCCTTACCGATTTTTAAACAAGGAAACAAAAAGAAGTTGTGAGGAAAAGAGGTAAATATGCTAACCTAATGTAGTTTAAAGTCTTAGGAGAAATGAGCTTATATTGCTTATGAAAATGATTTAAGGAGCCAATGGTAAATGACTTAGAAAAATGCTCTCAAGGGCTTAGTAAAAGGCATATGTATTGTTGAGTGTATTTGCAGGTCAAAGGCAAATATATTGTGAAAGTCAGTGTTTAAGATTTATGCATCTTAAGGGCCTAAGAGCCATGCTATTTAAGGGCCTAAGAGCCATGCTATTTAAGGACCTAAGTGCCAAGCAATTTAAATTATGCACTATATTGTGATGTGTTAAATGAGTAAAGTTTTGTGTACAAGAATGTTCTTGATGGATTTTAGTGTTCTTGATTGTTTAATGGTGAAAACAATGTGTTTTGGCTTAGTAATGTTCTAGGAGAGTTCATGTCAAAATTTAGGTAATGTACAAGAAGTCTAAGTGTTTAAACAAGTTTTGATGAACTAGGAAGTGCTAGAAATGTCTAGGTGTTTTACTAGAGGAGAAGTAATGTCTTAGGTGTTCTAGGAAACAAAAAGGACCTAGACATCAACTAGAAGTTTAGGTTGTTAAGAAAAGGTGCTTGGGAGATGACGTTATGGTGAGGAGAAAGCATTTTGGGATAGTGATAATCATAGGTGAGAAACACAATTTAGAAACCTTGTAAGAAATGTTACAAGTGTTGGTGAATTTTAAGAAAAATTGAGTAACAAGTTAGATAAGGAACTAGGTGTGCTTAAGATGATATTTTGGCATTAGAATATACCTAAGATCATTTGGGAAGTTTATACATTTAATGGGTAAGGAGAACCATTTCAACAAAACTTAGAAAATGTTCAAAATGTAAATCTGTGGCAGTGGTCCGGGACTTAGGTCTTGGATGATGTCCCGGACCATGCATTTAAAAGGGCCGAGGATTCTTACACAGCCTTGGTCCGGTACTTAGGTTATGAAAGAAGTACCGGACCACCCTCTGATTTACCCCCGAGAGAAATTGCCTACATTGGTCCGGGACCTAGGACTTGTATGAAGTCCCGGACCACCCCATTAAAACAGGCCGAGGGTTTTGTTAAGTGTAGGTCCGGGACCTTAGTTGGGGACCAAGTCCCGGACCACTATAAAAAGGTAGTTTAAGGTTAGATAATGATGTCTAATGATGGGGATTAGTTAGTAATGATGTTATAAAGTTATATTAGGCATGTTAGTGTAATAATGACAATTTAAAAGGTGAGAAGTTATAACAAAGTGTGAATACAAAATAACTAGTTAAGTGAAGTAAAAGTTAACAATGGATTAGTACATTAATTAACCGACGTTACTAAATGTGTATAGGATTCTTCAAAGGTGGAAACCAGTCGAAGCAAGGACCAAGGTATGGTTTTCTTGCAGTCTGTTGCCTACCGGTTTACACTGGCTTGTGTGTTGTTTGTTTTTTTGTGTTTGTGACCTTGTAAGACTTAAGTCATGTAATGAGTTTACAGTTGTTAAATATTATTGTATTGTTAAGTATGACTCTCTCTTCCCTTGTGTGTGTCTAACAAGACTTAACCAATTGTTTGTGATTTGTTCATTGAGTTCAATGTTGAACTTCTAACAAGTGCTAACGGGGGAAGTGAGGAGTCCGGTCTGTTCCGGCCACGCGTGTGAGTATGGGAGTCGATGTCATAACCGGTTCGATTCTCTTTGTATGTTATGGTTGTTTTCCAATTTGGTTTCCAACCTTCCCTTTAGCTTAACCAAGGCTATTTTACTGACTCACGTCGGGCCACAGGGGCATACTTTGTTTTGTTTCGGTGTGCTTGGATCACTATATCCGAGGCACCTTGTGTTCAGTTATCCGTTCAATCTAACAGGACGGTAACGAGTTATGTAACGAGCTTAGCATGAGTTTGGCAACATTCTCAAGGCTCTCCATGGGAACTAATTGTGTTGGTTCATTTCCTAAAAGGAATTGTTCTTGTATGTTATGTGTGATGTTGTATACAATACTCTTGTTGTGATATATGTATATGTTGTATGTTTAAAATGAATGCCATGTCATCATGACAATTAGTTACGCGTATCCCGGTAGCCGATGGGCTGCGCGTTAACCATACCAGCCAAGGGTTGCGACCCCCTCGGGGGCTCCATATTTTTACTGCAGGATGAGGATCGAAGAAGCGGAATGGCTTTAGGTTCTAGGATGCAGGATTACTTTTGATTATTTTTGGATGTTAAGCCTGGGATGCGCCTGTGCTCCCGTGGCGATATATTTTGGTACCGTTGTAGTACAGTGACGGCCGTTGTCAGTTTGTGATGTACAGTTACGTTAATGGATGTAGTAACAAACTCGGTATTATGTTAATATATAAAGGTTATTAGTTCTATGCTCAGGAGTCTGATCATCAGACCGATACGCTTGTATTTATTCTGCCTTGTTAACCACGTGGGTGGTTAACGGCGTTGTAGCACCAAATCGTTTAGTTATCATTTAGTTGTTTAATTCCGCTGCGATTACAAGTATTGTTAAGTGAGTAGTAGGGGTGTTACATATCTAGCCAATTTGGTGATCACCATTTACTATTCCATTTCTTACTTTTCATTCATTAAAACTCATTTTCTTTCTTTCTCTCTCTATCCCATTCCAGCCGAGCCATTATCAATTCCAAACCCTCTCAAGTGTGTTCTTGAGTGTTCAAGGAAATCAATCCCATTTGCACCTAAGGTAATGATTTAAGGCTTATTTTAGCTCTTTTTTTCATCTCTTCATTACCTACACTTGGAGCTCATGATCTATCACTTTCCATGGCTCATTCTCAGTATTTTAAACCTTGAACAACAATCATTCTCGGCTGAAGCAAGTTTAGGGACCAAGGTTGCCAAAATTTACATTATAAGGTAAAAACATACCTTAAGCATTTCTATTCTCCATCCGGTTTTCTTCTTCTGATTTCTATGGGTTTATTCACTCATAATCTTCATATTTACATGTTAATTCAGTTGGTTAACCATTTGGAGCAAGGGTGGCCGAAAATCAAAGGAAATATCATTCTTTAAGGCATTTTGCCAAGGTAAAACCTATTACCATAGCAGCTTGTTGTTGTCTAGCTATTCCTTATGTTTATATGGTGAATTTAACACCATGTGGTGTGTTTAATTCAGGCCAAACCCTTTGGAGACTACCTTGCATTTTTAAGGTGATTTTTGCCTTAAATCTTACATTAATTGGTCTTTATGGTTAAGCTCATGCTTGGAGTATAACCATATCTTATTTTGGTGTATTAAACATGTGTGAGTGTGGTGATTTTTCCTCCAAGCTGCCGAATGGGTATAAGGGCTTTAAGTACATAAATCAAGGTATAAACACCTTAAACTTATGATTTTATGATTTTTAAGCATATATTATATGTGCGAGAGTGGAGTTTTAATATGGGTGATTTTAACCTAAGAGTGGAAAAAAGATGACTAAGATAAATTAAGCTAGTCATTTAAGTGATTTAATTAACATAATGGTCAAATTATGACATTATGTGGAAAAATAATTAAGCTACAGCAAGGCCGAGAGCTTATATTATATTTTGAGCTATTTATGTGTAATTTTATGTTATAAAGCAAAGTTGTAATAAGGCCATGTCATTAGGCCATTTTATTTAAGTTTAAAAGCTTAATTAATTTATTTTATGCACTTACTATTAAGTAAGGGGTCAAAGCCATAATTAATCAAACATTAGAGGGTGTAGGTGAATATAGCCGAAAATTGGGATTTAAAATGTATTTAAATAAAAATTATAAGATTTTATAAAGTTTTGGGGTGAAATTGCAAATATTGAAAGTTTGGGGTAATCTATGTAATTACCGAGAAAGTGGGGTCAAAATGATGTTTGGAAGTCAAACATTGACCAAGCAAAAGGCTTTGACCAGATTTGATGATTTATTAATTTAATTATCAAATTATACTAAGTTATGTATTAAAATGTAAAAATTACATAACATATGGGTATATGATATTACCGAAAGTTTGGGATATAAAATGGTATTTTATACACCTATGGGTCATTAGGAATTTTTAGGAATTTATTTGGTTAAATTTGGAGTTAATATGGATTATATAAGTATAATATATGATATTTTATATCATTGTTACATATGGGTAACATTTGTGGTAGAAACCGTAAATATGGAAAGTATAAGGTTAGGAATGATATTTATAACCTTTTGGTATAGTTTGGTAATTTTTGGAGTTATATATAAGGTTTTATTAAGATATATGTATAATATATAGTTTTAATGACATTAGAAACTATATGTTATAAAATGGGGTTATTTAGTGAATATGGAAAGTTGGAGGGTTGGAAATTAATTTGAAAGAGCCTAGGGTCTGTTCGGCAATTGTAACACTTTAAACCATAGGTTATAATTATATTAAGGTTTAAGGATTATAATATAAGGTATATATTATAAGTGTGACAATGGAATATAATTTGGAGTTGATTTGTAAATTATGGAAGTATGGTGGAATTATAATAAAACCGAGAATGCTATGGGCTGTTTGGTATTTTAAACAATTTATAACTATAGGTTATAATTGTTTTAATGACATAAATGTCATAATATATGTTATATAACTATAATATAACATTATATAAATTATGTGGTAGATTTTGTAAATATAGAGACAAGGGTGCTGTTCGGAAATAATGGGATTTTAGAATAAAAATTTATAATATGGTTTTCAATGTT
The DNA here is from genome assembly GCA_023374045.1 of Limonium bicolor. Taxonomy (NCBI): domain Eukaryota; kingdom Viridiplantae; phylum Streptophyta; class Magnoliopsida; order Caryophyllales; family Plumbaginaceae; genus Limonium; species Limonium bicolor. The sequence goes on along the minus strand of CM041777.1, from coordinate 298,670,180 downwards.
ATAAAGGTTATAACATTTATAATGTAAGAAATATTCATTAAAAGAGAATGAATATATTATAAAGATTTACCATATAATAATGGTCCCATAATACATGTATATAAATAAATATATGTTAGGTGTGGAAAAATATAATATGGTTCAATAACCATATATTATCATAATTAAAATGATATAAGATAAAGAAAAAGAATTACAAACATTAGATATGGAAATTCTAATGTTAGGAGTATACATGAAATAATTTATATAATCCAAGGTATTTTTATATGAATTATACTACATTAAACTTGGAAAAACTAACCTTAGGAAATAATACTAAGGTGAAATGTATAATATATGATTAAGAATTATACATGCAATATAGAAACAAACTATATAATATACAAGAGTATATTGAATTACATGCGATAACAAAGTTTAACTTTAAGCATATTAAAATACGAGACGAGACTACGCATGTAATATACGTTTTTCCAAATCCCGAGTTAAACCGAAAACCCGACAAACGTCGTTAGTTAAGGACGGGGAATAAACCGGGAGGGATTAGTAACGGTACGGGGTGCCGTAGTGTATTGTTGGTATGAGATGCTGATGCATAGTGTGATGCATATTAATAGATTGTTAGAGGCATCTCGAGGATCGCCGAGATTTTAGCTGATTCATACTCCACGGTCTTATAATCCCGGTGCACGGTATGTTATTTATTGGGCTTGATTGTCTCTGAGGATTTCCTCAGTTCAGACATTGTGTGAAAATCTGTGTTAAGATTGAATGTCTGCTTGTGTGAATTAATATGCTTGAGTTGTGTATTAATGCTGCTTTATTATTATTACTGTTGAACGATAACAGTACCGTTCGTATATATGAACATATTATAAAACGAACTAGCGGCAATGATGCTATCTTATATGTGATATAAGGAACGTAAGTAAAACGTTGTAGCATTAGGATAATAAGATATATATATATATATTATCCGAGACTTTAATACGGAGCATTGGCCTTTCTAAACGCCGCTCTCGTATCTAACACTGGATCCCGAGTCGACATACTCAGGATTGGACTAACGACCTTAGTCTGCTGTGTTAGGAAAAAATGGTAAGACGATGCGATGGTATAGATAAGTTAATCAAGAGGTTGTGGCTCTTACTGTATATTGTGACCAACTAACGATACTAGGAGCCGTGGGGCATCCGTAAGTATCTGGATAAATTTCCAACGGACTACAGATGGTTCGTCGGTCGGAGACTCTACCGCTGGAGTGGCTATTGCCGTGGGTGACCCGCCATAGGAGATGGGTAACTTAGAGACGCGTCGTTCTAACGAGACGTTGTCAAGGCATGACTGATCAATTACGAACGACTATATTAGCTCGTACATTAGGCGAACATTATTTGGGCTTGTATGCCAAAGACGGGAAATTATACTTGTTTATAATTCTCGTTGTTTCGCCTTGTTGCTCAGTGGTTATGCTTTGTGGTTATGTGTTGTATGTTGGTGGATTTGTTGAAACGAGTCATTGTGCTCATATTGTGTGTGTGAATTGGTTGATTGAGAATTGTACTTTGTCTGTATTGTGAACTGTTGAGTCGAGTCGCTGTGCTCGTGTGTGGATTATTGTGGATTGTTTGGTCAGTGAGTCGCCGTACTCAATTATGAACTATCAAGTGTTTGTTGGAATGGAGTCTCTGTACTCATATAAGCGTTTTAACGCTTTCAGTGGTTTACTGCGTGCGATGTGTGAAGCCGGGGGCTTGTTTGCTAATTGAGTTTACTGCAATATATTGTTGCTTTACAGTTTTTATATTAAACTACTTGCATGAAAATGAATTGCATGCTCTCGACCAATTAACTGAGGCCGAGGGGGCATGACAGTCAGGTAGTAACATACTCAGCAGGGGCTGATTCCATACCACAAACAAACATTTTGCAGGTATGCAGCTTCCGGTGTCGACAAAGAGCGGGACGCACTGGGTAGTTTAGTTATAGTTGTTTATATATGCACTGTTGCATTTTGATACGAACTTAGAAACGTGTATAGGATTGGGATACTTAGAATGCTCACTGTGAATGTATTTTATATTGGTTTGGGAAGGTTAGATCTATCTCTTGTTGTCACTGTGGGAAATTGTTTCGTATTTATATATATATATCAGTAAGCACGTTATTACTCGTATGGGCGAGTGAGAACGGTGACACCAGTAGTTCAATTGTTTAGATTACCGCTGCGATTACAATGTTAAGTAAGACGATTAGGAGCCGATTAGAGTAGGGGTGTTACAAAAGTGGTATCAGAGCGGAGTACCGCTCTGATGACAAGAGATAGTAGGATTTATACAGTGAGCATAGGTTTTGGGAATACGGGAAACGTTGTGAGGATACGTGACCTCGCGGGGTTGATGCAATGCTTAGAGCTTGCACACCATAGCCGTGAGGCACTTCAATATTAAACGACCAAACTACGGTATTAGACCGAGTAAAGGTCTAACCCGTCCTCTTGACATGTCAGGGAGAGGTCTGGGTAACAGTACTAAGGAAGAACGCGGCGCAGCGGAAGGTGGTGAAGGTCCAGCAACCCCAAGTAACGCGAAGACGGTATGAACCGCTCGCACTTGATGGGAGGACATCCCGGGAAATTTGCAATGGTACCCCACCCCCGCAGCCCGTACCTCGAGTACTATCTAGTGAGGCAATGAAATGCGAAGCACCACGGAGATAACTCTCCTGATCGGGAAGACCCGATGTGGATGCTATGAGAATTATGTTAAATGTAGAAAATAAGATTTTTGTGTTGTGATGAATTGTTTAGGACCGGGGGTCCTGGTAATGACGTAATGTCTACCATACGAGTATGAGATGAATGTTAAACCGAGGTTGAAGAGATAATTCCCGTGGGACTAATGGGGCTAGCTTGCTATAAGCAAAGCAACCCTGTCCTACATCCAGGAAAGCACTGGTAAGTGCGCTTGGGGGGAAGGAAGTGGAAACGACGAGTAATGATTAGTTTATGAGATATATAACTGACGGAATGGATGACCTTTTTGAAGTCTCACCCGAAGCGAGTAACTCTAACCATGCAATACTGAAGGTTCAAGATGGCCTGACGTGCATGAGGAAGATTTGAGAGCTGTAGAAACAAGAACTCGCTAAGTTGCTATCATGCAACGCCTCGTGAGGAAAGTAAGACCTTACTACCACGGTAAACTGGTGGGAACGAGTGCGGGATGAGACTGTATTAATTTAAAAAACTTCTTCGACAGGAACAGGAACCCGATTAAGGAATAGCACTGCACTGACACACCGTACCGGTGGCTCAGTCTGCATGGCGCACTTGCCACTGCAAGTGCCACATTAACCAAAGTACTAAATTTCAACCTGCCTTGCGCACTTGCTACAGCAAGTGCAGCGATGGTAAACTATCCCTAAATGACCGAGTGGTCTAGGCGGTTACCAATAAACACTAAACTTTTATGTAGTCCGTAATGCAATGAAGCAGGACATGGCCTTCTTAAAGGCAGGGTTATGAAACCCTTGGGTTGGAGGTCGATAAACCTCGGGAAGACCTAGCCGGTCGACCATTACAACCTGAAAATAATACACCATTTAGTAGAGTATGAAAAGGGGAGTAAATGAGAATAACAATAATAGTGCCTACAAGCCTAACCCCAGTGCCGGTATGGACATTAAACGTCAATCATTACCGGTGGGGTGTCGAGTCTTCAGGACCAGCATAACCATATTTAGGGAGTGCGCGACACTTGTGGTTAAACCACTACCATTGAACATTGCCAGAGGGCAAGAAGTGAGCTATGAGCCAAGATTTAAATTAAACCTAACCAAGCTGAGTAACGTCAGCTTATAACTCGAGTGAGGGTAACAAGGATGTGGACATGGTATCTGGGATCCAATGAGTGCTGAACTTGCTTACCCCGTCCAAGTCTGGAGTTGGGCATCCTGATTTGGCCGAAGAGAACGGCTCAGGTGTATATAGTGTTTAGGGAAATAATAGACAAGTGCGTTATGGCAAACTATTTTGTAGTTGTAAGAAAAGATTAGGCAGATGCGAACGTACAATAAAGGGGCCAACGTTATGCCCACACCACACACACCGGGGGTGTTGTGAATCCATTATGCTGCTAGACTCCCGTACGGAGGGCAGTGGATATTAACTGAACAGTGAATTTGCCTGAGGACGGAAGATACCGTTACCTCAAGGGATGGAGGAAATACGAGTTGAATAAGAGTAAGGACTACACAATGGAGAGCGATGATTAGTGGAACCCACTAAGTTGTGGGTATCCAATTGTAACCTTAGGAGGAAGTATTAGAACCAACTAGGATTAAATTAAATAGAAGACCAACAATCATTTAACTATCAGAATAAGCACTGAGCTTGAATATCGTATGGCATAGGCCTACGGAAGGATACCCTTAGTACCACCAAAATGACCCAAAACTAGGAGAACAAAGGTGATGAATCACAAACTGATTAATATCAGGCTAAAGAGGGACTACCATAAGGCAGGGGAAACACGATGTGTCAACCTTATCATGGAGTCCAGATTACACCGAGGGTGTAACCCAATGGATTGTGTGGAGTTCGAGAACTGAAAACTCATATCTGAAGGCGTTAACAGCCTAGGAGTGAACGGGAGAGATAGTAAGTAGTTACTGATCCCCACTCACAGATACCAGATGACGAGCATGTGGAAACCAGTATTAGGGCGATAAGTCGCAAACACCTATCTTAGAGAAGGTAAGGAAAATATACATTAATAAAGGAACCCATAGAACCCAGAGAACCCTCTAGGGCCATTCTGACATTAAAGGTTAAGAATTGGCAGCATAGTTACTTCAACATAAATTACCGGGACTAAGAGTACGATAACCACCGGGTACGAACACTACGAGTGCACTAAACGAGACATGGGACGACCACACTCCTAGGAGCTTGTGGGCCTGACAAAACTTACATTAAGTTAGTTGGGTAAGTAGTAATGTATCAGTATGGTACCCCATGTATGTAAACGAGTAGTGTAAGGACCCAGGAGGTAATCAACTCTGTGTCTAAGTCAGTGAATGGAATCCTGACTAGGTAAACCATGAATTGACGAGAGAGATCTCAGTCAAACTAACAAGGTTAGGAAAAATCAAGGATAGCTGATAATAAAATGACATAAGGTCGCAACTCCACAGTGGATGAGTTAGAACACAAGTTTTGGAGATTTTAGTAAACAGGAAGCCAAGGCCAATTTAATGGTAATGGCAAGGTGAACCCATGAATGAGAAGAGGAATTGTGGTATCTTAGGAAATTATATTAGAGAAACCTTTGTAATATTATAGATGCTACCCAAAAAGGGGGCACAGAAGAGATATCATGCGCTGAGGGTGCTGCGATGATGTCGCATTAAACAATAATAACCACATGCTCAAGCCATAAAACGTTAGTATGTTAGTACCAATTAGGGCTGAACAGAAAACGAACGCCAAGCTAAATCCCACAGTCGTATTGTATGTTTACAACAGACGAAGGGCAAAAGCGAGCATTAAAAGAGATACTCTAAGCTGGAGATTAGATACTCCATGCAAACCGCAATAGCGGATAACCGTCGAATCGACTGGTACATGGTGCGCAACAAAGCGACCATTATATAACTGTTAACCGAATTATATTGGTGAGAATCAGAACGTGGAAGATCAAAAAGACCAATGGATTCCCCTAATTGAGGGTAGGGATGAACCATATGTGTGGACAATAAATACCAACACACGAGGGATACGAGTTCACACCAGCAAAAGAGGACCTACAAGGTACCTAAGGAACGAACTCATTCAGAGGGAAATAACTTGGAGTCATGAGGCGCCAGTTAGTTGCGCATATCAGACTCGTCTTGATATTTTAGAGACAACTACTGCAAGCACTAGGTGCTAGAGCATAGCTCGACAACCCTTACACCGAAGGTTAGTTCGGTAGGGTGGCATGAACTCTTGTGAATATACCATGAGCATGTATAGAGGTTAGTGTGACTGAATAAAAGCTAGTCGAAATACCTAGCAGGTTGGGAAAACAATGATGTGTTTACATCTCCCGATCAACCGTATATGAATACATACACCTAACCGAGATAGGCAGTATAGCCTGAGGGGCTAAAGCCCGACCCTAGAGAAAAGGGGTAATGAAATGTAGCACATTAGTGCACGAATAATTCCACTGGAGTGGAACATCTTGAACTTATTACTTCAAGATGATATATTCGTAGATTACGTGGGCGTAATCATTTTTAAGGGGGTAGAGCGATTTCGCACGCTTAAAATATACCGTACGTAGGAGTACGTAGCGCATGGTACACATGCAACAACTATTATTGTACGTAGAGTACAAGTATTATGATTGTGTTATATTACTTGAGGTAATATTGTGATGTATTATGTGTAGAACATATATATATTTTAGTTCGCATTAGTTGTGGCGAATAGGAAAGGGAGAACAGATAGAGTGTTCTTATCCTATTTCCGATTATTTATGCAAACGTTGCGAACATTAAACACATAAACGCCTAGCTTGTTAGCTCCGGTTGAGAGTTCAAGTAGGTCTATCTGGTAGCTCCAATGGGAGATTTCAAATAGAAGGAGTAGAAAGCTCCATACTATATGATTTGTGACTCGGTATGAAACCGATTATTGAAATGCGATGAGTGAATCGGCATGAGACCGATGTGTAACCTAGTGGAGTTAAAACCTCTAGGAGTTGTATGAATAATTATAAGTCGAGAGAACTTGGTACATGGTTAGGATACATGATCCTATATGCCAATGATTAGATTAATTACACTAGTTGACTTGTGTATCTATAGAACACAAGGTGGCAAATATCAAGAGGAAACAAGATTAGAAATGAATAAACAATTTATTGATTGAAATTGACGTGGGAAGTTGAACTTGATCCTGGTCCGATCAAGCGAAACCGAACACAAATTGAGGTGACAGATAGTTCAACACTGACGCTGACCACGTCGGGGTTGGATGACTCTCGAAACTTCCTACAAGTGGACACAGATATGAATAGAAATTGGAATTTAGGGCGTCACTCGAAGAGCCGTGGACCGTGGAGTCCTTCGTCATTAGACCGGTGTGTCTGCGAGTGACATCACCCAAAGAGCCGTGGACCGCAGAGCCCTTTGTCATTAGACCGGTGTGTCTGCGGGTGATTAAGGAAATTAGGTGATACTATCCAGGAGCCGTGGACCGCAGTGCCCTTCGTTATTAAACCGGTGTGTCCACGGGTAGTAGACGTTGGTAGCATGGGTTGGGGATCGTCAAGTCCTGGTCTTTAAGACTGCTTCCCCTGATTTGTCATCGTTAAATATATGTGCACACATACATGTGGAGTGGTGTGGAGTATCCTCGCGAGATACTAACATGTAGATAGGGATGCATGGAGCATCCCTTGCAAACACCTTTGAGTACTCTGTTTAGTTGCACCTTGTCTAGTGCTGTGTATGATTGAGCTTTGCACCTTGTCTAGTGTGTGTATGATTGAGCTTTGCACCTTGTCTAGTGCTGTGTATGAATGAGTTTTGCACCTTGTTTAGTGCTGTTTATGAATGAATGTGTCATGATTATTGAGTATATGGAATGAGATATGTTTTCAAATGTGATACATATAGACTAGGTCTGAACGTAGTGGGATGTACTCCCTAGTGATGATCTGTCTGTGATTACTTAGTGGAACTGGATTCCTTAGGTGAACTGATTATGAATAAGGACTTCGGGACGAAGCCTTTTTAAGGGGGGTAGATTGAAATACCCCTAACCTTAAAAACATAATTAAATGATCTATTAATGATCTAAGATGGTTAATAAACATCTAAATACCATTGAGGAACAATCTAAAGATCTCAACAAGGCAAAACATGCCTTAAGATCGGTAAAGCCAAAAATGTGCTTTAAGACACCATAGAGATTGTATGACCTCAAATAGGATCCAAAGTGGATTCCTAAGTATTATAATGAAGTAATGAACATTATAAAACCATTCTCAAAGGAAACCAAGCTCTAAAACATGTTCTAACACAAAATGTGCTTTAAAATTCCTTAAAGCACGTTTTTGAGAAAATTGACTTTCTGAGTGGGTTTTGAGTGGTGTTAGGCATTAGACCTTGTTATACTAATGTACTATAATGTACCACATTAGAAGGTCTAAATCCAAGATTTCAAAAAAAAATCAGAAATATGGCACTCATTTGTGAATAGTAATCCAAATAGTGCATTTTTAAGCAAAATTGACTAAGTATAGTCAATGGTCAATGAATGACTCATCTATACCATATGAGGTCGGCAGCATGGAGCAAGGAGGACAGCACATTAACTTTAATACAAATATCTAGCCAATTTGGTGAATCACCATTTACTATTCCATTTCTTACTTTTCATTCATTAAAACTCATTTTCTCTTTCTCTTTCTCTCTTTCCCATTCCAGCCGAGCCATTATCATTCCAAACCCTCTCAAGCTGTGTTCTTGAGTGTTCAAGGAAATCAATCCCATTTGCACCTAAGGTAATGATTTAAGGCTTATTTTAGCTCTTTTTCTTCATCTCTTCATTACCTACACTTGGAGCTCATGATCTATCACTTTCCATGGCTCATTCTCATTTTTAAACCTTGAACAACAATCATTCTCGGCTGAAGCAAGTTTAGGGACCAAGGTTCCAAAATTTACATTATAAGGTAAAAACATACCTTAAGCATTTCTATTCTCCATCCGGTTTTCTTCTTATGATTTCTATGGTTTATTCACTCATAATCTTCATATTTACATGTTAATTCAGTTGGTTAACCATTTGGAGCAAGGGTGGCCGAAAATCAAAGGAAATATCATTCTTTAAGGCATTTTGCCAAGGTAAAACCTATTACCATAGCAGCTTGTTGTTGTCTAGCTATTCCTATGTTTATATGGTGAATTTAACACCATGTGGTGTGTTTAATTCAGGCCGAAACCCTTTGGAGACTACCTTGCATTTTTAAGGTGATTTTTGCCTTAAATCTTACATTAATTGTTCTTTATGGTTAAGCTCATGCTTGGAGTATAACCATATCTTATTTTGGTGTATTAAACATGTGTGAGTGCTGTGGTGATTTTTCCTCCAAGCTGCCGAATGGGTATAAGGGCTTTAAGTACATAAATCAAGGTATAAACACCTTAAACTTATGATTTTATGATTTTTAGCATATATTTATATGTGCGAGAGTGGAGTTGTTAATATGGGTGATTTTAACCTAAGTATGGAAAAAAAGACTAAGATAAATTAAGCTAGTCATTTAAGTGATTTAATTAACATAATGGTCAAATTATGACATTATGTGGAAAATAATAACTAGCAAGGCCGAGAGCTTATATTATATTTTGAGCTATTTATGTGTAATTTTATGTTATAAAGCAAAGTTGTAATAAGGCCATGTCATTAGGCCATTTTATTTAAGTTTAAAAGCTTAATTAATTTATTTTATGCACTTACTATTAAGTAAGGGGTCAAAGCCATAATTAATCAAACATTAGAGGGTGTAGGTGAATATAGCCGAAAATTGGGATTTAAAATGTATTTAAATAAAAATTATAAGATTTTATAAAGTTTTGGGGTGAAATTGCAAATATTGAAAGTTTGGGGTAATCTATGTAATTACCGAGAAAGTGGGGTCAAAATGATGTTTGGAAGTCAAACATTGACCAAGCAAAAGGCTTTGACCAGATTTGATGATTTATTAATTTAATTATCAAATTATACTAAGTTATGTATTAAAATGTAAAAATTACATAACATATGGGTATGATATGATATTACCGAAAGTTTGGGGTATAAAATGGTATTTTATACACCTATGGGTCATTAGGAATTTTTAGGAATTTATTTGGTTAAATTTGGAGTTAATATGGATTATATAAGTATAATATATGATATTTTATATCATTGTTACATATGGTAACATTTGTGGTAGAAACCGTAAATATGGAAAGTATAAGGTTAGGAATGATATTTATAACCTTTTGGTATAGTTTGGTAATTTTTGGAGTTATATATAAGGTTTTATTAAGATATATGTATAATATTAGTTTTAATGACATTAGAAACTATATGTTATAAAATGGGGTTATTTAGTGAATATGGAAAGTTGGAGGGTTGGAAATTAATTTGAAACAGGCCTAGGGTCTGTTCGGCAATTATAACACTTTATAACCATAGGTTATAATTATATTAAGGTTTAAGGATTATAATATAAGGTATATATTATAAGTGTGACAATGGAATATAATTTGGAGTTGATTTGTAAATTATGGAAGTATGGTGGAATTATAATAAAACCGAGAATGCTATGGGCTGTTTGGTATTTTAAAACAATTTATAACTATAGGTTATAATTGTTTTAATGACATAAATGTCATAATATATGTTATATAACTATAATATAACATTATATAAATTATGTGGATTTTGTAAATAATAGAGTACAAGGGTGCTGTTCGGAAATAATGGGATTTTAGAATAAAAATTTATAATATGGTTTTCAATGTTATAAAGGTTATAACATTTATAATGTAAGAAATATTCATTAAAGAGAATGAATATATTATAAAGATTTACCATATAATAATGGTCCCATAATACATGTATATAAATATATAGTTTGGTGTGGAAAAATATAATATGGTTCAATAACCTATATTATCATAATTAAAATGATATAAGATAAAGAGAAAAGAATTACAAACATTAGATATGGAAATTCTAATGTTAGGAGTATACATGAAATAATAAGGATTTATATAATCCAAGGTATTTTTACATATGAATATACTACATTAAACTTGGAAAAACTAACCTTAGGGAAATAATACTAAGGTGAAATGTATAATATATGATTAAGAATTATACATGCAATATAGAAACAAACTATATAATATACAAGAGTATATTGAATTACATGATAACAAAGTTTAACTTTAAGTATATTAAAATACGAGACGAGACTACGCATGTAATATAACGTTTTTCCAAATCCCGAGTTAAACCGAAAACCCGACAAACGTCGTTAGTTGAGGATGGGGAATAAACCGGGAGGGATTAGTAACGGTACGGGGTGCCGTAGTGTATTGTTGGTATGAGATGCTGATGCATAGTGTGATGCATATTAATAGATTGTTAGAGGCATCTCGAGGATCGCCGAGATTTTAGCTGATTCATACTCCACGGTCTTATAATCCCGTGCACGGTATGTTATTTATGCGGCTTGATTGTCTCTGAGGATTTCCTCAGTTCAGACATTGTGTGAAAATCTGTGTTAAGATTGAATGTCTGCTTGTGTGAATTAATATGCTTGAGTTGTGTATTAATGTTGCTTTATTATTATTATTACTGCTGAACGATAACAGTACCGTTCGTATATATGAACATATTATAAAACGAACTAGCGGCAATGATGCTATCTTATATGTGATATAAGGAACGTAAGTAAAACGTTGTAGCATTAGGATAATAAGATATTATTATATATATATATATATATATATATATATATTATATATATATATATATCTATATATATATATATATATAATTATCCGAGACTTTAATACGGAGCATTGGCCTTTCTAACGCCGCTCTCGTATCTAACCCTGGATCCCGAGTCGACATACTCAGGATTGGACTAACGACCTTAGTCTGCTGTGTTAGGAAAAAAAATGGTAAGACGATGCGATGGTATAGATAAGTTAATCAAGAGGTTGTGGCTCTTACTGTATATTATGACCAACTAACGATACTAGGACGCCGTGGTGGCATCCGTAAGTATCTGGATAAATTTCCAACGGACTACAGATGGTTCGTCGGTCGGAGACTCTACCGCTGGAGTGGCTATTGCCGTGGGTGACCCGCCATAGGAGATGGGTAACTTAGAGACGCGTCGTTCTAACGAGACGTTGTCATTAGGCATGACTGATCAATTACGAACGACTATATTAGCTCGTACATTAGGCAAACATTATTTGGGCTTGTATGCCAAAGACGGGAAATTATACTTGTTTATAATTCTCGTTGTTTCGCCTTGTTGCTCAGTGGTTATGCTTTGTGGTTATGTGTTGTATGTTGGTGGATTTGTTGAAACGAGTCATTGTGCTCATATTGTGTGTTGTGAATTGGTCTGATTGAGAAATTGTACTTTTGTCTGTATTGTGAACTGTTGAGTCGAGTCGCTGTGCTCGTGTGTGGATTATTGTGGATTGTTTGGTCGAGTGAGTCGCCGTACTCAATTATGAACTATCAAGTGTTTGTTGGAATGGAGTCTCTGTACTCATATAAGCGTTTTAACGCTTTCAGTGGTTTACTGCGTTGTGATGTGTGAAGCCGGGGGCTTGTTTGCTAATTGAGTTTACTGCAATATATGTTGTTGCTTTACAGTTTTTATATTAAACTACTTGCATGAAAATGATTTGCATGCTCTCGACCAATTAACTGAGGCCGAGGGGGCATGACAGTTAGGTAGTAACATACTCAGCAGGGGCTGATTCCATACCACAAACAAACATTTTTGCAGGTATGCAGCTTCCGGTGTCGACAAAGAGCGGGACACGCTGGGTAGTTTAGTTATAGTTGTTTATATATGCACTGTTGCATTTTGATACGAACTTAGAAACATGTATAGGATTGGGATACTTAGAATGCTCATTGTGAATGTATTTTATATTGGTTTGGGAAGGTTAGATCTATCTTTTATTGTCACTGTGGGAAATTGTTTCGTATTTATATATATATATATATCAGTAAGCACGTTATTACTCGTATGGGCGAGTGAGAACGGTGACACCAGTAGTTCAATTGTTTAGATTACCGCTGCGATTACAATGTTAAGTAAGACGATTAGGAGCCGATTAGAGTAGGGGTGTTACAATATGGGTTTTGGGGTAAAGTGGAGGTTATGGGTACAAGAATGTATAACAATGACGAGGATCTCGGTGTTAGTCAACAGGTCTACTACTAGACCTTTTTCCCCCCATCGTGGCCTAAGACAAGGGGACCCGATGTCACCCTCCCTATTTGTTGTTGCGGTTGAAGTGCTAAACTTGTTAATCAAAGAAGCAGTGGCGCAAAACAAGCTCTCTGGATTGAAGGTGGGTGCGAACAGAGTACAGGTGACCCACTTGCAGTTTACGGATGACTTGATGCCTTTTAGTGAATTGAACAAGGAAGAGCTGGTGTATTTGAACAGAATCCTCACTGCCTTCGGGGAATTGAGTGGCTTAAGGCTCAACTTGGAGAAATCCAACGCCTTTTGTATTAATGCAAGAGAACAAGAGGAGCTTATGGTAGCGGGTATCTTCAAATGTTCTACAGGCAAGTTACCGGTTATATGCCTAGGATGTCTGTTGGGGGAAAACATGAGAAAAACAGCCACATGGGAGCCGGTGGTGCAAAAGGTCAAAGCTAATGTAACACCCATACCGCTAATCTCTTACTTACCGTCTAATCGTCCCGATTATCCTACTACTCGCAGCGGAAATATTAATACTACGGCGGGTGATACAACGCCGTTAACCGCCCATAGGCTAGCAAGGCTTACACTACATACTGTAATGGTCCGATGTTTAGGAAATACCGAGCTACTATTAATACCTTCCAAAGTACAATACCACTTAGATACAACGTTGATTACCGAGTATCCAAAGATAGAGTTAATTACATCCCTTCTTCAAGTTAACAAATATTATGAGTTTAAACAACATTCTCATTTATACCCTTTCACAATACTTCCAATATCCAAAAGGGTGTACCCCATGGTACACCGGCTAATCAAAAAGGCCTATAGCCATGTACAACTTGGTACACCATTCATAATACATTAATTACACAAAAAGAAATCATCTTGATCTCATTACCATCTTCACCCTTCACGAGCACCTATAAAATTAAAAACAGTGCCTCAAGGGGCTCAGCAAAATACTGCATATAAACTTCGCATATACCGCGTGCTAACTAGGGTACGTCGACTATTCATGGAGTTCATTTTATACATGCATAGACCCTATTACATATAACAATACATTCATTCAAATACAATACATACAGCTAAAGGCAATCCACAAGCCAAACAGTATTACAATACCATTCACAATTCACACTTCATCAATGGTTAGCCAGTTACCCATCCGGGTTAATCGGATGTTATTTCCTCTTTTACTCGGTACACAATACATACACAATCATACTCATGCAATACTTACTTACTTTTCCATACTTACTTACTTACTTACTCTTACTTACTTACTTATACTCATGTTAAGTCGGTATGACCTCCGGGCAGGGACTACACCGTCCCACCACCGGGCTTTAAGGTGGCTCACTAATCCAGGATGCTACCTATTTAAGGGGGTTGGTCCATCGAAAAGATTAAGGCCAGGATTTGGATCCAACCTCTTATGTCTCCTCCTCCTCACGCGTGGCCGAAACTATATCGGACTTCTACTCATTCCAATTTACCGATTTCTTATGTTAGAATGGTTAGCTAGTTAGGAATCAGTTAGAAGTCCTATACTACATTACTTGGTCAATAAAATACACAATGAGGCACACCCATATCATTCTCATCCATTCATTTCATGAATTATACAAACTAGGGTTTAAGATAACATTTAACAAGGAACAATATCATATAAGCACAAGTAAGCGCAATAAATCCAATTCATGCGCTTTATCTTATTTAGGTGATCAATTAGCACACAAACACACAAATCAGAGTAGCCAAGGTAGCATACAGGACATGAGAAGTTCATACCATTCACCGTTGACTTGGACTCACCGACTTCCCTTCGGTGTTCGACTATTCGAATCCTATCACATACATGTGATCGAGCGGCTAATTAACTATAATTAACTTAGCTCGTTTTATCTTTAGCGTTTCCTGACTTATAACTACTAAGTCTTTACAATTCATACACCTACACATTGTTTACTTACTCTTCTTTACTTTTAAAACTTGTTTGCACCCTTAATGACCATTAAACATCATTAATCAAGTACTAATTATCTTATACTATCATTACCATTCATTACCTTTCCTTAAAAGCCACTTTTAAAATTTATTTTTAACATTCTAGGTTGGTCCGGGACCTTGTCCGGGTCTTAAGTCCCGGACCACCCTGTGGTCTGAATTCTGGGGTGATTTTACTACATGGTCCGGGTCCTTGTACTTAAGCCAAGTCCCGGACCAGAAGTGGCCTGAACTCTCGAACATAATTTTTAGGTGGTCCGGGTCCTTATACATAAGGTAAGTCCCAGACCAGGACATTGGCAAACTTTCGGACCGTTTTATTGGGGTGGTCCGGGTCCTTGTATGGGACATAAGTCCTAGACCACCCATTTTCTCCACTCTTGGCCTGTTTTAGTATATTGGTCCGGGACTTAGTCCTGGACTTAAGTCCCGGACCCTGCTACAATTTCTACAGATTTGCCATTTTCAAGATCTGTTACATTCCTCTCTTTACCTAATTAATTCCCCATTGTTCCTACACTTAATCCCACATATTTAAGCACCTAATTAGCCTCCTAAACATGTCTAAATCCATTACTAACTCATTACTTCTTTCCATACTAATTCACACACATTATTTTCTAAGTTTCATTCCAGCACTTGTATTTATTCTTCCTAGTCTTGTTATGCTACAGATTTTGGTTCCCTCTTCTACCATCCATGGTTTCCTTTCCTAATGCCATTTCTAAGGCTTATAATGCATTATCTATCTCTCTTAATCTACCCACAACTTAGCTCCATTTAAAATTTGTTTCAAAGTGTTTTTCCCACTTGTTTCTAGCTCTTAAGTCCTCTAGTTCCCTAGGTAAAATTTGACATAGTCTCCCCTATATTTTAACATTCTCACCACATGTTTTTACTCACATATTGTCATTTTTCAAACCTGTTCAACACACATACTATCAATATACACCCTAAACACTAAACACTATTTAATTTAATCCTGCACACACATCATTTCTTTCCTCCAGGTTTATACAAGTTTTCAATCATCTTTTAAAGCTCTAAAACAGTTTGGTTCTCTTCCACATTATACCATTACTCAAGGCTATATACAATACTCATTCTAAGCTTTAAAATCTGTTACACAAAGTATACACAAACTACACAAGGTGAGTGCAATTTACCTTGGTTTCTTTCTAGCTTTTCTTTCTTCTTTCTTCTTTCTTCTTTCTTATTTCTTCTTTCCTTCTTCCTTCCTTTCCTTTCCTCTCTTCTTGACCAACCAGTTATGGAAGCTCAATCTCTAATACTACAGCCCATTGATATACACACATTTGAATTCAAACTACCCCCTTAAATCATCTTAAAGCTTTATGGTATATTTTTAGGGTTTAGAAAGTGCATTACCTTGCAAGTATATAGGAGGAGTGTTGGATAGCAACAAGAGCAAGATTTCCACTCCACAAGAGAAGCCAAAATCGGCTGGAGAAGCAAGGAATAAGAACTCAAAACTTGGAAATCTCTATTTTGCAAATAAGGGCTAAAAATGCTAGTTTTTCGAATTTCTTTTACCTTAGACCAACAAGGTGAAGGAGGGGCTTCTAATGGTGGTCTTCATCTTCAAAAACAATAACACCCATGGAGATGAAAATGGGTATTTTCGGATTTGGAAAGAGGGAGATGTTCTCCTTGATGAGAGGAATTCAATGGTACAAATTTTGTAATTTTTGGAGAAGATTTAGGGGTTCAACAAGAGGGGAGAAGGGAGAGGATGGTTTGGTTTCTCAAAATCGCCATTGTAGGAGCTGCTTGGAGAAGAAGAGAAATCAGAGAGTGAGGGTGCAGTACATGAGAGAATAGAATGGGTAGAGAGAGAGGGTAAAAAGTGAGTTTTTTACTTTTTTGCTTTACTTTTGTCTTTTGTAAATAAGGAATAATTAAGAGAGTGAGAGGGGGAGTACAAACCGGCCCCATACCCACACACTTACAGATTTTGAGTTTTTATTTTCAATAGTGGACACATTAGTTTAGTTTATTTACACTCACACCCCACAACTTGCCGTTTTTTACAGTTTTTACTACCGGACCTTTTCCGAATTTTCTCGTTTAATTGATTTTATTGGTTCTAGACCTTCATTAATATTTATTAATGACTATTTAGTTGACCAAAATTATTATGAGTCTATTTGACCCGCTTAAAGTCACGTTTTCCCGGTTTCCTCGAAAAACGCGCTTTAAGGTTCGTTCGTGTTTTTAATCCGTTTTAAGGATCCGTTTTCTTCGAAATTTGTTCCCTCATGATTATTTAGGCATAATTAAGCTTCTAAAACCTTCATTAGCCTAATTAATCACTATTTTTAATTTCGGGGTATTTTAGCTAAGCTTGCAACATGGAAAGCTACGAGCCTATCAAAGGCCGGACGAGCGGTCTTAATACGGCCAGTACTCAAAGCTATTCCCTTGTATTATGCTAGCTTATTTGTGATACCGGTCAAAGTTCGAAAGAAACTAGCATCACTTCAATGTCAGTTCTTTTGGGGGAAAAACAAGTCACAGTTCTTAACTTCGGTATCGTGGAAAAGAATGTCTCGGTCAAAGGAAGCAGGAGGCCTCGGTTTTACAGATCTGGAGATGAAAAATCTGGCGTTCTTGACCAAGTGGCGGTACAATTTTGCAAAAAACAACTTCCCTCTAGAAGAGAATATTGAAGTCAATTTATGGCATGTGAAATAGGATGCATACAGGAGAATTAAAAGACTCGATGAATAAGAAAGGAGGAGTCTGGCCTGTAATAGTTCGAAGTACGACAAATGCACACCTCCAGCATTTCATTGAAGAGAATATATGTATCTTGGTGGGTAATGAAGAAGCAACTCTCTTTTGGTATGATAGGTGGACAAGCGCGGGATGCCTAAAACAGAAATTCCAATGATTGTTTCAACTAAGTATGCAACAAGAAGATGTAATATCTTAGATGGGTACGTAGGATCAAGGAACTTGGCGATGGGTTTTTCATTGGCGGCGTGAATTGTTTGTATACGAGCTAGAGATGGTCTCCCGACTGCATGAGGTGGTGACGGTGATGCTTGCTGATCCTCATCTTCCAGACGATTGTACGTGGCCACAGGAGGAGAAATCTTCCTTCGTCAAAATGGTTGCTGACTCACTACTTGATGCTGATATGGAAACGACAAATATGACTGAAGAATTAGACTTGAAAAACTTATGGAAGGGGCTTTGTGAGCCGCGAGTGATCATGACGGTATGGTTCTCTTCGCTTAGGAGATTATTAACTAAGGATATGCTGTTCGAGAGGGATGTAATCCCGCTTGGCCAAAGTATGTGTCCGTGGTGTAATAGGTTCTTGGAGAGTGTGGAGCATGTATTGTTTCACTGCTCTAAGATTCAAGTGATATGGGGGCACATACTGAGATGGTGGAATGTAGCATTTGTTTTCAATACCATGGTTAGATATATATATATAGATTGGTTCTCTACTCAGCTACCAAGTAAGGGAAAACGAATCTGGCATTTATTACATTTGGATGCACTGTAATAACATGGTTTTTCGTGAAGAAACATTCAATGCGCAGCGAATAGTGATTCATATCAAATTGGAAGTGTGGCGATGGACGAAGACTTGGTGGAAAGACCTCCCCTTATCATGTGCTATGTTTGATGAGGCTACATCATTAAAAGATCTTGTGTAGGTCGTAATGGTCTTTAAAAGGGTTGTTTTGTTAGATTGAGATTGGACTCATGAAGACTATGTTTTTGTATTGAATAGTGTTGTCTGAAGCTTTTTATTATTGTGGTCCCTAGGCTTGTAATCGGATGCGGGGTAGTCTTTTTCCTTCCTAAGTTTTTTTCCACTAGGTTTTGCTTAGGGAGGTCGTTAAATCCACAATTATCCTATCCAATTTTTAATTTCAATAATATGACTATATGCCTAAACTTTTCAAAAAAATAAATAAATTAATTACTAGATGTGTGGTGGCCTATAATATAAATATTGCTCAAACATATACACAAAAAAGAGTGATGTATGATTAAGTTCGCTTAAAATTGAATGATACATGCCACCATGTTGTTTTCTCATGTGTATTATTGTTTTGAAAGGTCTCCTCCTTTAAAAATACTAGGAATTGCCTACTTCTCATGCCGTAAAACATGGAGCCATATTTCATGCGGTTTATGCCGCCGCTATCGTCTTTTCACATGCCGCTGCTGACACACAGGGTCGCCAAATGAGAAGGAATATTCGAATCTTATTTGGTATAAACGTCATTTTTCTTTTTCGCCATAGACAAAAAAGTACCTCTGTCTAACCAAGTTAAAGGGGGCTTGCTTCAAAAAAAAAAAAAAAAAAAGTTAAAGGGGGCGAAACTGAAACGGTCATTAGAGCACATAAAAATTACTTATATGAAAATACTAGTGAAATGATAATTTTTTTTTAAAAAAAAGTCAGGGCCGCATTTGTAAAGACAATTAATTTGCTGATGGTTGTTGGCTAATGACCCCTAGTGAGTGTTGCTACCTTTAAGATCCTGTCCGTTGTGTATGTTTGTAGTCTTTTTTTTTTTTTTAAATGTATCTCTGTAGTCGTTTTGCAATAAATTGATTCAGTAGTATAAATTTATTTTAATATCCTATACATATGCTAAATAGAATACAATATTAATACATAAGGGATCTCTAAGACTAGTTCAAAAGAAGGCTTACTTACCAGAACTTGTGCTATACTATTTTTCACAGAAACAGATGAGTCAGTGGCCGGTTTTGCATTCATTTTCTTTGCGTGGTAAAACATCTTCTAGCTGAATGAACTCAGAAAGGGACGAAAAACTGTGGGACAGTCTTTCTGGTGGGCTTGGTTGCTACTGGATAGTGATTGGGTCCAGAAACAATAGGCGGAGCCGACCACAGATTGTTTTTATCGAGTTTCATTATAAGGCAACAACTTTTATGTATATCAAGTTATCAACAAACCAAAAGAGGAGTCCCATTTTTTTTAAAGCAAACAAAAAAAGTGTCGACACTGCTTTCCAAAACCCTGTTTTTCATTCTGTTCTTATTTATATTTATAGTCAGTTTTTAAATACAACTATTATAATTAGATAGAAGAGAAATTATGAATAACATTAAAATTGATATTAGTTATTAAAACAATTTTTAAATAATTATTTAAAAAAATTATACAATAGTACAGAAATTGGTCACAAAAACTACAATCAACCACGAACGAAGATGAAGTATATGTCCACCAACAAAACATAATTGTCATCTGCAAAAAAACAAATACCAATAAACATAATCGTCGTTATCAATAAAACATCTTTGAGTGAATGAAATAGTATGATGCAAAGCTACTCCGTACTAGACTAGTCAACAACGAGGGCCCGTTGAAATGTGTACACGTACATAAAACGTCATTTTCCACTTTCCATACCTATAGTGAACGTGGCAATACAAAATAAGGGAAAGAAGTGTTAATACGTATATGTTGTCGACATATTTATATTACATTTAGAAAAAGCAAGAAACTTTTGACGAATTCACCATTGCCAAACCCATAAATTTCTCATGGAACCAAGAGTTAATTGTGTTACCCAATTCATCGACTCTCTCCTCTCTCCTAGCCCACCCACCCCCCACCCCCCTCACCTCGTCACACCATGCCGCCGCCACCACCCCTAACTCCCTCATCGCCTAGCCCCTCCACAACACCTTACCACGCTCCACAGCAAGTGTTTCTCCTCCACATCTTGGATTCCACTTACCCTCTTACCTCACTCCCTAATACCAGTTATCAAACATGGAGCGCACGCCAACTCCGGGAGCGACTCTTTTCATTGACAACATTCACCCAGAAACCAGATACGGCATCATATGGAAACTTTTCGATAAGTACGGGCCAATAGTGGGCATTAGGCTACCCAAAGCTCCACGAATCCGCACCAAAACTAGGTACAGTTTTGTGGAATATCGGCTTAAGATGGATGCAGAACAAGCTCTTCTCGAAACTAACGGGAGGATGGTAGACATCACAAGCTATCGATCCAGACGGCCATCAATTGGCGTTTCAACCCAGGTATGACGTCTCAAAGATGGACCCCAAAAGCCCAAACAAAAGAAACAGGGACGAGCCACCAGAGACCACCTCCCCCAGTTCGAAACAACCCTCTACAAGCGCAATCCAATGTCCCTGAAGGCCACATTAGCCTAGACTCCTCAATCACGATGGTAGAAAAGCTAGACAGGAGCGTGGTTGTAAACACCAGCCTACAAATGGATGTCGCATACTTAAAACACCGGCTGAAGAACTGGGACCAACACTGGGAAGAAGTAGTCTACCTCTCAGATACCAGGTTCGTGGTTACGTTCCAATCACTTGAAAAGGCGAATAACTTCCTAGCATCTGATACACAAGGCTGGAATAAAGGAAATGGCATCCAACTGACAGCTTGCTAGTAGAACCACGTCCATAGTAGTCTGGGGGATCCCTCTCCAGGCTTGGTCAACAACTACAGTTCATCAGATCACAAGGCATCTGGGAGTTATCACAGAAATAACCACCGATATGCACAGACTCCGACCTTCGTGGCAGGGGCGGAGCCAGCAAATTTTTCTAAGGGGGGCGAGAACTTTTTTACTAATATTAATTAATATTTAAAATTATTTTTTGATTTTAAACTAATACAATTTTTTAATAATTATAATTATATTTTAAAATTTGATACTGGATATTGTAGACACCAAAAATTCTCACCCGTTTTGTATCGAAACCAAAATACAAGAATAAACATACTTCTAGAAATGAGGTGGTCGTTCCCATTTTCAACTAAAAGGAATTTCTTTTTCTCCGACATTTAAAATCTCACATTCCTATGGAAAAGGAGCACGAGCCCTTTTTTATATTATATTATTTTATTTATTTTATTTATTTTTTATTTTACTTTTACTTTTTATTTTATTTTTATTTATTTATTTTATTATAATTTGTTTTTAAAATGACTTCATTTTGTTACTTATTTTATTGCTTTGTTTTTAAATATTTCACGGTTTTGTTTTACCTGGTATTATTTTATGTACTCGATCGATCTATACTTTTATTATTATTTGTTATTTCCTTTTGGCTTTCTCCGTTTTATCGTCTCTATTTTTATTATTTCGTGTGTCCTTTTACTACCATTATTTCCATTTATTTTAAGTGTTTTATCTTCATTACTTGCATTAATTTCATTATTTCATGTACTTATGCTTTCCTTTTATTTTATATCTCATTACGTTTTAGGTCTTATTTTTAATTGTATTTCATAACTTCATGCAATAGATTAATCCTCTTTTCATTGTATATACTTTCTTTTAGACTCGTAGCCTTTTAGAGGAATTACCCGGTCGAGATTAAAGATCTTGTATTACCTGTCTCACGAGCATATTGATTCCTGGCCTAGCGCAGCCGGTTAGCATGCTCTTTGAGTAACTAGTTGGTCTCGGGTTCAACTCTAAACCGAAGCATTTCTTCTATTTTCGTTTAGCTCGCGATGGGACTTTGTTTACTATCCATGGTTAAGAACTGAAATTTACTACAGCTCAACCGGTTAAGTGCGTAGGAGGGGTGTGAGGAATATCGAGTTCGAATCTCAGTAGTAGTAGAACTCATTTTTATCTATGTATATGGGTCCACTCCAGCCTCGGTAAAGGAATTTACAAGAAAAAAAGAAGAGAACACGACGGTATGGAGTATGTTTTTTTTAGAGATCCGATAAAAACAATGCAGTATGGGTTTGTTCTTGAGAGAACAGATTACCCCCCCCCCCCCCCCCAAAAAAAAATCCTCTGCATGTCTCCTCGGTACTTCAAACCGGAAGACATTTGAAGATGGTGAACTCCATTGATAAGCGCATTATGCCTTCATCCTTCGGGGGGACTCTGATCGGCCACCAATTCATTTCTCGTTGAGAGGGAATAGAAAAACCTCTCCACTGTTGTTCCCTCTTCTCCTCGAGCTTGAACCAAGAAACTCAAACCAGAGAACTCCAAAAACTTCAGAAAATTTCTCCTCACCTACGAAACTCTCTTCCACCATGAATCACCACGCAAAACACCGCATTCAACACCTGAAACTTCCATCATCGTCAATCAAAAACTTCACCCGCCTCTCCGCACTACCCCGCTCCTTGCGCTTGTCACGATTAACCGTTGAGTAAGTGTTTTCTTTTTCCTCTTCCCCCCACTGAAGGTCGTCATCCAAACCTCAGATATCACTCTCTCTTTCGTTGAAAATTTCCCGTTCCCATACTCGTCACTTCCATTTTCGATTACGATCAGATTTAAGTGGCCAACTCTTCTTCTTCATTCCTGACTTCGATTGAAGCTCCTCGACACTCTTGAATTCGAAGAAATCAAACCCAGCAGTCGATCTCCTTGCCCCTCCGTCTCCTTCATCCTTCCTTCGCTCTTCGAAACCAAAAACCCTAACCCGTCATCTTCTCCCCGCCGAAATCAAAAGAGAAAACCCAGAACACCACCATCATCTATCTGAAACTCGCTTCCATCGGAATACTGCTGCTAGCTCCACATCGTGCACCTTTGAAAAACCCATACTCAGAGACCTCTGTTGATTCCTTATTGCTCCATATGCTTCCTGTATATTCCATTGTATGTATTTATGTCAAGCATCATCTCCAATTTTTTGATTTTATTAATACGTTCACCCTAATCTTGTGTGGTTTCAATTGCTTGTAGTGTTAGCTTTTGATTATCGAGATAGTATAGACATAAGAGTGAAAAGAAGTCCACCTGTGTGACCTAAAAGAAAATGTGTAGTCTGTTATCCTTGCTGCGTTTTCAGATTGTATGTAGTCCTCACGATAGAAAATAGTTTAGATTAACATAATCGCTTTGGTATTAATTCATTCAGCTCGATTTATTCAAACAAAAAGAATCGGAAACGAGTCAATGAAGTTGTGTAGTATGCTAGATCGCTGCGTTGTTATCAAATTTGTGCATAGTTTACAATCCCTTTAACTTCATGTGGTGCAATCGATCATCGGTTTATGTCATTGATTTGTTTAAAGAGATTTACGATTTGGAGTAAAAAAGAAATAAAAAAACAAAAAAAATGATTAAGGAATTCACTTTAGGTTTCATCAGATTAATAATTCTTTCTTTAGCTCTTTGTATATTTGTTTCTTTTGGCTTAGAATAATACTCCCTCCGTCCTGAATTGACCGTCCTGTTGCTTTATGACACGTTTTTCCACTTCAATATTAAACATATAAGATAAAATAATTTTATAAAACTAAATTTTGTAACATATAGTTTATCATGTAAGGAATCATATGCAAAACTTAAATTTTCAAAATTAATTTATCTTATATGTTAAAAATTGAAGTCAAACGACATGTCCAAATAGTAAACAGGACGGTCAATTCAGGACGGAGGGAGTATAGAAGTGTGAACAATAAAATAGATTAACAACCCACATGTTAGGAACCAACAAAAGGGCTCAATTGATTGGATTTGGAAGTGACATTTAGTCTCTGATTTTAACTCTGCTATACATCATTCGTGAGGTTTGATTTCTTTCTCCGGTGTTTTGTACATGATGATGCTAGACTTGGTTGACATAGGAACATTTAGTTGGCTTCTGTATACCTTGGAGATTCAATTGATAAAGATGAGTGAAAACAACAAATTGATAAAGTGATTTGCCACATTAGGGCTCCAAGTTTTTGTTGTTTGCTATAGGTCAAAATGGAGGTCTATGTATATGGCTAGAAAATAGGACCTGCTTGGTTAAAAATTCAGTTCGCTTCCGTATTATTCATCATCTGTACATGGCTTGCTCTCTGACTGTTTACATTATGCCATACACGTATACACTTGGCATGTTACAATTTGCTTTATTGCATTCTCTTCATATATATTCATTATTTAAACCCTAGATAGCCCTCTAGGTCACCTTTTTTTTATGATCAAAGTCTTGGAAGGTACCCCACAACTAGCTCATTTCTATTTGCTTGGTGGGGAACAATACCATCCAAAACTTTGAAGATCTTTTAAGCCTTTGAGGGTATCCCACAAACTAGCTCATTTCTATTTGCTTGGTGGGGAACAATACCTTCCAAACTTCAAAAGCCTATCCCAAACCACCTCTAATTTCATTAAAAAACTTTACCAAAAAAAAAGAAGAGAAAAAGCAATAAATTCAAAATTATTCTCGTTTCAGTTAGCTTAAAGTCTCCTCATTCGTTAATCCTTCCAAAATTTTCAACCCCCGATCTCATTCCAAAATTAGAATTGTCTCTCAAAATGTTACTTCATTTATTCTGTTGTCAAAAATTTATCCAAAAAAAAATCAATTCAGATTTTCATTGTTCAGAATCAAGTTTTGCAAATGAATGTCCAAACTTGAAGCCCAAACCCACTCAAATCAGGCCCAATTCAGTAGCTTAGCCCAAGATTCCCTCAAGTTCGGCCCAAGCATTCAGCCCAACCCAAAGCCCAAGTCCACGACCTAACATAACCCATGACCGGCCCAAAGCCCAAGCCCACGGCCCAAAACCCAAGTCCACGGCCCAAAGCCCAGCCCAATTCAAAACCCAGCCCAAATTCAAAGCCCGACCCAATTCAAAGCCCAAGCCTAACTCAAATCCAGCCCAATGCCCGGTCCGGCCCAATTCAAAGCTGGCCCAAAACCAAATCAAGTCTATAAGGATCAAACCAAAAATCAAACCAAGTCCACAAGAATCAAAACTTGACCCGAATATTGACCTTGACCGAAAATGTTGACCTTGACCAAAAGTCAAACCTTGACAAAAAAACGTTGACCTTGACCCAGCTTTGACCTTGACCAAAAAAAATGTTGACCTTAACCAAAGAAGTTAACTTTGACCCAAAACTTTGACCCCAGCATTGACCAATCCCACTTCAAACCGAACTTAGACCCAGCCCATCTTCCAATACAACTCAAACCCAAATCAAATCAAACCCAACTCATTTTTTCAAACTCGATTTGTAAATTCCATTAAATCCAAAAATCTATCTTTCTAGATTTCAAACAATATTTCATCCAATTTTCAAGTCTTTCCAAAAGAAACTAATTTGTGGAATCTCAAAGGAAAAACTCTTCTCACATCACAGAAAACTCTTCTCAAATGCAGAAAGTTTTCTCACATATACAAAAAGTTTTCTCCTAAAAACATTTCTCAAAATCAGTGTTTCTTTGTCGAGAATTCCGAACAACTTCAAAAGTTTTCCAACTCAGTTTTTAACTCAACTAAACCGTTTTCAGGGAGCAAGAAATGTCTAACCCTTTCAAAACATTTCCTCTATGGTTAGAACATCGCTTGTCTTCCTTCCCAAAATAAAAATCCGAGGCGGGCACTGGGGTCATAACCTCCCTTGTCACAGTCTGGATCTCTTTAGGCGGGGCATTAGGGTGACAAACCTCCCCTAATCGCAGCCTAGATTTTTACAAGGCAGGGTGCTAGGGAAGTAACAACCTTCCTAGTAGCAGCCGGGATTTTAGAATCGTCTAACTCCCTTCCACTCGGTTTCAATATTTATGATTTTTAATGTTTTAAACCCGGGAGCTAGAGACGTTATTAGGGTTTGACCGAGAATATCTCATTCATGGTGTTTCTCTCTAAATCCTATTTTTCGACATAAATTCATTGCCCCATCTTTCGAGCCTCGGCACTTACATTAATTAAGTGTCGTGTTCGAGGGGGTACATAGGGTAATCCCTCGGGATTATCCGCCCTTTACAATAAAAATGATTTTCGGTTTTAAAATTTTAAGAGAGACAATTCTAAGTAAACCAATCCAACCCTTCCCATAGAACCTTAGATACTATAAACATTTCTCAATTCCCTTCTGAACCAACTCCAAGTCACATAGGACCTCCAATCCCCGAACACTACCGAACAACCTTAGTCATCTTAAACCTGAAACGTCTTCAAAACCCGAACACCTGCAAACCAAATATCTTCTTTCATACTCCATCAACACTAGCAGCTTCCTAAAACACCTTAAAAATTTGACCATTCTAAAATCCAAACTTTACAAACAAGAAAAACTCCTCAATTCCACCAAAGAATCCGAACACCTCTCAACTTCACAAAATGACCAAAATACCCCTCGGCCCTACAAAATGACCAAAATACCTCTCAACTTCACAAAATGACCAGAGTACCCCTCAACTTCACAAAATGACCAAAGTACCCCTCAGCTCTATAAAATGACCAAAAACTCCTTAACTCCAGCAAATGATCCAAACACCCCTTAACTCCAAAAAAAAATATAATAACCAAAATGCTCTCTTGCTCCTCAAAACTTCCAGCATCCTTTTAACCTCGTGAAAGTCGAAACAACCTTAAACCTCTCAGAAACAATCAAAACCTCTCAATACTTCAACCAAACCAACTCTAAGACTAGCCCATTCTTCAACTCTTCTAAAATCATCTAATCCTCAACCCACACTCAATCTTATCCTTTGGCGTTTAAATGAATCTCTCTAAAAGGTTTTGAAAGAGGGCAATCCCGACAATTGGTGACCGAGGTTTCCTCGGGCACCAATCCGAAGTCGTGGTCGTTGCCACTTCTAAGGGGTGTAACCCAGTACGAACCCACAATAGAATCTCTGACGCAACCAGCTAAGTCCTATCCATAATCCACAATTTCAGAGTCAATTAACTGTTCTTAGAACCCTTTTCCTCCTTTCCTAGTTCCTTAGGCCAAACTAGGTGGCGACTCTAGTCAATTCCGCCTTATAGAGGCATAAGTCCGCGTGGGGCCCATTGAGAGCGGGTGTAGTGTTCACGTGCACTCCTCTTATGCTTTCTGGGAAAGACGGACGATTTAGTAGGCATTTGAGGGTTACCAGATTAACGGGTTACCACCCTCCACAGAATGGCAATTTCTAGGATCTAGGCTTCTCAGCTAGACCATATTTAGATAGACCCCCCTCATACCGAAAAATCACCCTCCACAGAATGGGGCCTCTGCTGGGGAAAGCTTGAGTAAGTTTTTCTCAAACTCAAGGAAGACTGAACTCCATTCAAGATTGTCGGTATTCCCCAACTTCTTTTAAAAACCTTCAAGAGATCCTTTTTAAAGCCTTTAGGATAATTCTACTCCACAGTTTGAGTGTGTATCAGATGAGGATAGATAGGATTTATTAGATCCTCAACAAACATGACAACAATTGGGTTAATAATTTAGCTCACGATTAGAAAGAGACACTTAGGTGTGAATGAAGCTAACTTCCCTTTAGGTTAATAAACAACCAATTTGGAATCACAAATCTCAAGATAAAACACTTAGCAAATAGGTCGGTGCTAACTTCGTTTGCTTTATTTACTACTTCCATATTTATATTACAATTGTGGGGTGCATTGGGGTGGGTAGCTTAGGACATGCATTCCTCTGTGTCCCCCATTTTATCCACGATGTCACGGGATCCCCAACCGGTCCACGGTTGATTCCCCATGAGCTAGGGTCACTCTCTCAGTGAACAAACCCACGAGGCGGTACGGTCTCCGACCAACACCTTGAGCTCATGATCCAAAAATATCCTCCATTATCTGAGTCGAAGGCAGCATATAGTGAACTCTGATCCTTCAGTGTCCAGCTACTTGGTCCGGTGTCTAAGACGGGTTTATGGAAGTCACCCCTTTGTATGCCGCCTGTCTGACCGCCCTTCTGTCTTACCCTGAAGATTGCATGGGATCAGTTCTCCATTGCTCCTCTGCACCATATGTGTCTCTAAAGCCCAATGTCACGCTATACATCCATAGAGGATCCCGTATTTACCGGATACCCATACATGGCACAACAAAGTCAGTGAATAATTTGGACTTTAAACACACCTGACAGTGCAGGTGACGAGAGACCCGTTCCCATGCAGTACTTCCTCGAGTTTCCCGAAAAGTGGGGTGTTGTCAGATCATCACTGGCTGTGGCGTATGTCTCTTTATCACTTCGGGTGTCCTGACCTTTCGAACTTACTCACTCAATGAGGGGCCTTCTTTATAACGTCCCAACATTAACACTTACTGCTCCACATCAAACAATAGCCAAGATTTATTTTATGCTATACATAGGTGCAAACTCTTTTCAAACGAACTCATACTTCTAAAAATTTTGTTCGGAATCTCTTGTCAAAAGTCTTCAAAACTACTTGTGAAAATCCTTCAAAATTGCTTGCAGAATTTCTTTTAAATCACTTGTACAACCGTTTGAAATTTTTCTGTGAAAACCGAATTTCAAAAAACAGCCCTTTTAAAACCGTTTAAAAAACCCCTCTATTTACAAATATTTCTTCCTCCGTTTTCATTTCCGAAATGGGCGTCATACTGGTATTACAAAGCTGCACCCCCTGAATCTCACGCATCACCTTCTTTCCCATCTTTTTCTCTTTCGTTACCTCTCTTTTGCAGGGATAGCCATGATGAACCGACTAGTACCTATTCCAAGAGAGAAGAAGAGACACAGAGATGTCTTAAAACAACAAAAGAACGAGGCAGCCAAAATAGAGCAAGCCCGTATCTCTCTTTACCAGCAAGAACATGTTCAAGAAATAGAATTCGCCATAGATTTGAAGAATCAGTGCATGGAGATGAAAGACATCGGTGAACCCCTATTTGTGAGTCTGGCCCACCTAGGCGTCAAGCATAACATTGACTACGAAGCACTACACGAATCAGTCAGGTATTGGGACCCCGAGGACCACCTATACCGATTTGCTACTGAGGAGTTGGTCATATTACCGGCCAAAATGGATGCCTTTTTGAAGGTCAAACCTCACCGGAAGATGCCTTGTATACCAGTTGACCGCACCAAAACACCGGCTTTCGCAGCAAGATTCCTTCAAGTCGATATCACCGAAGTAGAGAATTTTGGAAGCATGAGTATG
This sequence comes from Limonium bicolor, assembly GCA_023374045.1. Lineage (NCBI taxonomy): Eukaryota > Viridiplantae > Streptophyta > Magnoliopsida > Caryophyllales > Plumbaginaceae > Limonium > Limonium bicolor. The sequence continues at coordinate 298,640,234 of CM041777.1, read as the reverse complement.
AGTTTAAAAGAGCTCCTTGATCGTTTCTGTAAGCCTCATCGCCCACTAAGGACTCAAAGGTGTGTACTAGATCTCTGTATCATGGGACTACACCTCTTTCGACAAGGTAACCTAAGAATGAACCTGAAGATAATCTATCTGCTAAAAGCCTACGAGGATGGGCTCAGCATTGGAACGTATGTGGTGGCTGAAATTGTCAGAGCTATGGACCGCTGGAAGGAAGCCGAGGTCCGAGAGAAGTTCTTCATAGGAAGTGCTTTGCTCTTGCAGATATGGCTTTTTGATCACCTGCGATTACCCCACTTGGCAAAATACCAGACGGTTACCATGTGCACATTCCGGGCCGCAAGAAGAGCAGTTGAGAGACCAACAGAGGGATGGAGAGCCTATTTTCGGGATGTTCACCTCCATTCACATTTCATGTGGGTACTGAGCGATTGGGATGTCCAGGGTGGAACTGTCAGATCAGCGGAACATAATGGTGTGATTCTAATCGGGTTAGACCGTTTTGTCACCATCTTTCCATTAAGAGCAATGCGACAATTCGGGCGCGAGTAGACTATCCCAGGAGCGGAAGCTTCAAAATTCAAGAGTCACCGATTCACTGATGCGTCGATAAATTATGTCGCCCAAGCCTATGACACAGGAGTCAAGTGGGCTATCTTCAATGAACGAGGGACAGATCTTAGTTTAAGCAACTCTTACAAGACTTGGCTCGAGAAGCGAGTGGACCGTATAGAGAAGTTTCCATACTCTCTTGATCATCCAGTGATCAATCAAGACCCCACCACGTCAATTGCGACGAATTTGCAGCCTGCCCTGACGAATAATCAGTTAAAGAAGAAACAACGCGAGGAGTCAAAACAAAAGAAGATCATTGGATGATTCTTCTAGCGGCAGTAGTTTATTATATAACTAGCGGATGTATCCCCCTATTGTAATGATTAGCCAACTAGCGGATGTATCTCCCTTTTGTAAATATTGGCTAACTAGTAGGTGAATCCCCTTTTGTAATTACTAGCTAACTAGCGGATGTATCCCCCTGTTGTAATGATTAGCCAACTAGCGGATGTATCTCCCTTTTGTAAAGATTGGCTAACTAGTAGGTGAATCCCCTTTTGTAATTACTAGCTAACTAGCGGATGTATCCCCCTTTTGTAATGATTAGCCAACTAGCAGATGTATCTCCCTTTTGTAAAGATTGACTAACTAGTAGGTGAATCCCCTTTTGTAATTGCTAGCTAGCTAGCGGATGTATCCCCTTTTCCTTGTGTTTAGCTAATTAGCGGATCTACTTCCTTTTTATGACTGACGCTTGTATTTCCCCCTTTGAATCGGATTGTAACCCCCTTTTTCCCTCTTCGTATATGCAACGACGGTTATGTAATATCGGTATGACAAACGTTTTGAAAATGAAAACTAGGCTCGTGCGCCTTTTCTTCACAAAACAAGTATCATAGAAAACCTACACCTACAAAACGTTTTACACAAACAATGGGGACGACCCCTCCCTTCTCTTTCACTCTCTCACCTTTTTTTTTTACTTTCATACTAACACTTTTTCATATATTATATTCCCAGCGTATCACAGAGTAAAGCTGAAAGTAAAGAGCTCTCCTCCAATCTTCCAACATTACTCGCCTTTGGAAGAGAGACTCTAGGGGTAGGCTGGCTAGCGAGACCACATCCGAAACTTCATCAGAAACCATGGATCCGAGCCTGATCAACCCGACCGCCCCAGAAATTACCCAAGTTGTCACTTCTGCCATAGAGGCAAGCCCTCGGAGCTAGCGGCAGTATAAACACCCTGATGCTGGCACCCTCTATCGTTTGTGGGAACAATCCCAAAGGAATGAATCTCTGATGAGACAGACAATAGAGCGTCCGGAGGAACAATTGCGAAAGGAAAGGATGAACAAAGGAAAGGACCCATACCTTACCGATCCCGACGATGATTATATTGAAGAGTCCCAAGGATCACTTTCAATCAAAACCCTATTTTCAACACCACCCACCACAACCTCTCACGGGAAAAGAACGTACCGCTGTCCACCCATAACGACGACGTTCCAAACAACTGACCTACTTTCTGGAGCCCCCTTGCCACTGCCAATTCTGACCACAACTACAACCAAGCAACCACTTTTCCTAAATTACCACCATTCCAGCCTGCTGAAGTCACTACCCAAACGGCCAATCTATATCAAGTCAAGCAATCCGAGTCCATTCATCCCAAATTACCACCCAGACCCCATTCAGCTCAATCCATACAGTACACCACCCCCGGATACGCTGCCCGTTTTGAGGAAGCAATTCCTCATACTCAACTGCTACCCCACCCGTCTAACCACCTGATTCACGGCTACAATCAAGCCCCACCTGCTGAGCACCTTCCAATTGACTTCAGTCAAATGAAGAAGTCCCTAAAGAATAATTACTTGCAGAGATGCAGCTCGGAGAGCGAACCAAGATGCAGGGTTTCCGTCATTTCCAATTGAAGCCAAACTCCAAGTTGCCCGAGAATCTGAAACTGCCGGAAATCTCTAAATACTCTAGGAAAGGGGACCCTAGCACCATCTTGCCCAGTTTGACCGGGTTATGACTATGCATGGGCTAGATGATGAAATGAAGATAATCTGCTTCCCCAGCTATCTCGAAGGGTCTGCCCAAACTTGGGTGTCAAGGTTTGACTTCTCGGGGAAAAAGCTAGAAGAAGTCTACCAAGCTTTTGTGGTGGAGCAGTATAGCTATAATACTCACTTAGGGGTCACCCGGAGAGACTTGGAGACTATGAGACCAAGAAATCATGAGACAGTGATGGAATTCATTACTAGGTGGAGAGAGAAGACGGGCCAGATGTTAGACCGCCCAGTGAAGAGACCAAATAAGGATCATCATCGATTGCCTAGAAAATCCCTACTCAGATCACCTCAATCCTTGGGGATTTGTGATTTCAAGCATCTGAAAGCACTGCCACGCCGCAGAAGAGCTAGCATTGGCAGGAAAGTTGAAGGGTCCCAGTTTCCAGGGATCGTTTCCCCGACAGTCAAACTATCAAAACAAGCAATCTAAGACAGACACAAGCAGCAAGTTTGTCCCTACTCCTCCAAACAATCAATCTCAACCTCCAGTTTAAGCCCAGGTCAGCGGGCTAAAACCAGATTATTGTGCAACCCCACCGCCAAACAGCTATCAAGCTCAACCCAGAAGGAATTACACCAGCTTGGGAATGTCAATGGACAAAGCCTATGAAAGCTGAAGAAAAGTGGGTTTTTGCTGGGACACCCGAAACCCAAACCAGGAGTTACCCAGATGGGAACCAACCTGCCAGCTTCTGTGAATTCCACCTGATCAAGGGACACAGTACAGATAATTACAGGCCTTGCGCCACGCTATCCAAGACCTGATCGATGCTGGAGAGGTGGAATTCCCGAAAACTAATCCAAACACTCAGAACAACTCTATCCCAGACATGTGAATATGTTGAGTCTGATGGGAGAAGGTGAAGAAGATCAACATTAGCAGAATCATAAGTATCAATGTCATCGAGAACTCTCTGAGTCAGGCAACCAGAGCACACCCCCTCCGATCGTGCTATCCCCTGAGCTAGACTTCCGAGTTCGCCGTCCAGAAATTCAGCATGATATTCAATCGCAAATGCATGATATCTACCGCGACGCATGAAATTCGAACCACAGTTGAGCGTTGGTAGGACAAGGAAGGGTATCTATAATCACCTGCTGATAGTAGGACGACATATGGAAAAGAACCTTGAGTTACTGTGGGACTGAATTTTGAAGCACGAGAGCTCTATAACACTATGAAAGCTTGGAGTGGTAGAGGCATGGTGCCGGCAGAAGATTGTCGAAAGGCGAGGAAGGAGAATCTCTGAGTGCAATGTCATCATGATCACCGACGAAGATGAAAATCCACCGGCTATAACCCCTGTAAAAGTGCCATTTCGGATAGCAGATGAGGAAAAACACGATGATGACTTGGGAAAAATCAGTCACTTAACCCGCTCAGGAAAGCATTTCAAACCTGCTGAGCTCATAGAGGAGCCAGAAACGCTACAAAAAAGGTCCATGACCTTACTTTGAATGAACTGGAAAATAAGTTGGTGGGAGAAGAAGAGCTGTTGAGAAAATTGAAGACTACCAGCATACCCATCACAATCTGGTCCCTGCTGACAATCTCAGAAGAGCACAAAGATGCAGTAGCTCGGCACTTGGGAATGGACAAGAAGCGGCCGAGTCGGTTGAAAACATCATAGCTCACTATCCCGGACTCCGGATCTCTCCATAACGTTCCCGATGATGAGATCCCTCGTCAGGCGGGAAAGGCCCTCTACATAACTGTGAAGGCTGGAGGATTCCAGGTCCCCAAGACTTTGATTGATGATGGGGCTGAAGTGAATGTCTGTCCGTCCGAGTAGCCCGTCATATGGGACTCAACGACTTCAAGCCAGTAGACATGACGTTGAGTGCCTATGACAACAGCCATAGGAAGGTTTTAGGAACCATCTCCTGCCAATCCTGATTGAGGACGTCTCCCTGGCCATCGAAGCAATGGTCATAGACATATCCTCCACCTTCAACCTTCTGCTGGGGGGGAATTCATCAATCAATTAAAGGAGTCCCCTCAGTCATCCATCAGAAGCTAAAATTCAAACACGGGGGACGAATCGTGGAGGTTTTGGGAGAGAGCCAGAGCTGAGTCCCCACTATTTGAGATCAATACACCGGGAGGTCGAGGGTTGACGCTCGGGGGCTTCATAGTGGAAGCCACATTCACAGGTAAGTCAAACTTCTTCCATCATTCCCTCTTACTTCGACCCTAGTGTCTATAGCCCCGCATCACAGCACATGATGTCTCGGATGGGCTACAAATAGGGGAATGGATTAGGCAAGGAGCTGCAGGGCATGGTAGAGCCACTAACTGCACATATTGGAGGTCGAGGAGCCGGGTTGGGATTTACGGAAACGCCAGGTATGATGTTGACAGATTCACATGTAAGAATTCCCACAGATTCTTTCTTATCAGTTAACCTTGAACCTCATGTATCTGTGAGTTGTGATAAGCAGAGAGTAGCTCGGGCCCAGGAGGATCAGGAGACAATGGACTGGGGGGCTGGTGGACCACTTTATTCTCCCTCAACTCATGCCCTGAAGACCATGACGACAAGGGATGCGACCAAGGAATGCCCGAGGATGCAGCGGAGAGCAGTGTCATGATCAAACCAGTCATCAAGGACCCCGCACCCTCGGTAGATGGCCATGGAGCGTGTCTTGTCGTCTATGAGAAAGAGGAGCTGATTTCCCAGGAGCCTTACGTAGTTAGTCTAGTTGGTAGTGACGATGATAGTAGCAGTAGTGATGGCAGTGTTACTAGTGATGAATGCAGTTATCAGTGTAATGAGAACATCGGCAATGCAAATAGAATTAGACTAGGGGAAGGATCGCCACCATTTATTTTCACTTGTAAAAATGGTGGCAATTTTCTGACAATCTCAGAGCTCCCAAGCTCATCGGATATTAATGGAAATTTAGTTTGTTCATATTATCGCCTATTATGTCTTCTCAAACGATTCATTACAAATTCTTGAGGCCGAAGAGGAGGAATATGATGAGGAGAATATGCCTCCCACAGAACAATATTCCACTCACACCCAGATTGTAGAGGATACGTAGCAATAAATATCGGAACACCTGCAATCCCAAAACTTTGCAAGTGGTTTGGGTCTGAGTGAAACAGAAAAATGGGACCTGACTTCTCTACTAACCGAATATGTCGATGTTTTTGCTTGGAGTTACGCAGACATGCCTGGGATCGACCCTAACATTGTCCAACACCGAATACCGTTGTATCCCAATGCCAAACCTAAGAAACAACGTTTAAGACGAATGAAACCGGAGCACCAATTGAAAGTGAAGGAGGAAGTTGAGAAATTGCTACGTGTCGGCTTTATCCGGGTCGTCAACTACCCCGAGTGGTTAGCCAATATCGTAGCCGTCCCAAAGAAAAATGGAAAGGTGCGAGTGTACATCGATTTTCAGAACTTAAACGAGGCCAGCCCCAAAGACAGCTTTCCCTTACCCCACATTGATATCCTTGTTGATAACACTGCCCAACATGCACTACTGTCATTCATGGATGGATTTTCAAGTTACAATCAAATCCGAATGGCTGTAGAAGACCAAGAAAAGACGTCATTTATTACACAGTGGGGAACCTTTGTTATGTAAACATGCCTTTGGTTTGAAAAATGCCGGAGCCACGTATCAAAGGGCTGCCACTACACTATTGCATGATATGATCCACAAGGAAGTGGAGGTATACGTAGACGACATGATCGTCAAAGCTGCCCAACGAGAGGACCACTTGACAAACTTGAGAAAGTTCTTTGATCGGATGCGAAAATATCAAATGAAACTCAACCCGGAAAAATGCACATTCGGGGTAACCGGGGGAAAACTTCTAGGATTCATGATTACGACCCGAGGGATTGAGGTAGACCCAGATAAGATAAAAGCCATTCAAGAAATGTCTCCTCCAAAACCGAAAAAGAAATCAGGGGTTTCTTAGGCAGAGTTCAGTACATCAGAAGATTCATCATGCAGCTAACCGAGACCTGTGAGCCTATCTTCCGTCTATTGAAGAAAGATGCGTCTAAAGTCTGGAATGAACAATGTCAAGAAGCATTTGAAAAGATAAAAACCTATCTGCAGAACCCGCCAGTCTTGGTACCACCCCAGAGGGTAAGCCGATGATCCTTTACCTCACTGCCCGAGAAACATCAATGGGCGCCATGCTGGCCCAGGAACAGGGATCCCCACCGCGCGAAAAGTCGATCTACCATATCAGTAAAAAATGGGTTGATACGGAAACGTACTCCGACATCCACAAATTTTACGCTGCTTTGGTCTGGGCTACGAAGAAACTAAGACACTACTTGTTAGGGCAAGAGGTTCATCTGATTGCACGCATGAACCCTATAAAGTACCTTCTGGAAAAGCCAATTCTTGACGGTCGCTTATCCAGATGGTCCCTATTGTTGTCTGAATTCGATATCACTTTCAAAATTCAGAAGTCAATCAAAGGGAGTGCCATAGCCGAGCATCTAGCAGAATGCCCCGTAGCATCCGAGTTCTTTGCAATGACGACTTCCCAGACGAGCAAATCATGACATTACAAAAACCTGTTGGAAGTTGTACTTTGATGGTGTCGTCAACCACAAGGGTAAAGGGGCCGGGATCTTGTTGATCCACCTGAGGGAGATCTGCTTCCAGCTGCGGTAAAAATCAATTACCCAGTCACAACAACATGGCAGAATACGAAGCCTGCATTCTGGGCTGAAATGGCGTTAGAATTGCAAGTGGAGGAGTTAGAGGTCTTCGGTGACTCTAATCTCGTTATTTCACAAGTCAACCAGACTTGGGAGATCAGAGAAGAACGATTGATCCCCTACCACGACTACCTTTCATACCTAGTCACCTGCTTTCGAAACGTGACTTTCAAGCGTGAACCGTAGCCAGAATATCTTCGCCGACTCCTTGGCGTCCTTGGCTTCAGTAGTCCAAGTACCGACCGCTCATTGTACTTCCCTTTGTGGATAACCATGACTAATGTACCCTCGTTCGAAATTGGAGCCATCGAAGAGAGGAAACAGAAGATGAGTGGTTCGTGGATATTGAGAATTTCCTCAGAAAAGGAGAGTACCCGCAGAAGCCACTAAGCAGGACCGCATTGCGCTGAGAAGAATGTCGAATCAATATGTGATCTGCGGAACCAGGGTCTACAAGAGAATGCCGATGGAGTCCAACACTTATGTGTGACCGAAAAGAGGCTGATAAATCATCGAGGATGTCCACGAGGGAGTATGTGGGACCCATGCTGGAGGACATTCCCTATCCCGGAAAATCCTCAGACTAGGGTATTACTGGACAACAATGGAAGCCGACTGTCACGCATTTGTGAAAAAGTGCGCCAAGTGTCAATGCATGCTAACTTGCAACACCTGCCTCCCTTACCCCTGACAGCCATGGCGCCCTTGGCCGTTCTCTATATGGGGAATCGACATCATTGGTGAAATCCACCCAAAGCTTCAAATGGCACCACTACATCCTTGTGGCAATAGACTATTTCAGCAAATGGGTAGAGCACGGTCATTCACAAATATCGGATCAAGACAAGTTGCCCAGTTTATCGAAAGAGACATCATATGCCGATACGGGGTTCCCTCAGAATTCGTCAGACAACGGTCCTCAATTCGAGAGACACTATCCGGGTCATGGAAAAATACAACATCCGTTACCACAGATCATCTCCATACAGACCTCAGACTAACGGAGCAGTCGAAGCCGCAACAAAGCCGTAAAGAGTGCACTGTCAAAAATGGTTGAAACATATAGAGATTGGCCGGAAAAGCTGCACTATGCTCTCTGGGGTTACCGAACTACTGTCAGAACTGCAAGGAGCCACCCGTATTCCTTAGTGTATGGGTCAGAATGTGTTTTGCCAATCGAGCTTGAAATTCCAACCTTCGAGTCACGAATGTACTGAAAGATGCTGAAAGTGACTGGTTACGACAACGCTATGACATCTTAGCTTCTTGATGAAAAACGCCTAATGGCGCTATACCATATACAGGGTTACCAGAAGAGAATGGCTAGAGCGTTCAACAAGGGTCAAAGAATGAAATATCCAAGTGGGTGATCTCGTCCTAAAAGAGTTGAGAAAGGATTTACCGGACCCGCGAGGGAAATTCAGACGAACTGGGTGGGCCCCTATCTGGTCAAAGAGATAACCCCTCATGGTGCGGTATTGCTAACAGATTTAGACGGAGAAGAATTTCAAAGCCTTGTCAATCTCGATCGGTTGAAACGATATTATGTCTGAGCTGTCACAAAAAAAATGCATCCATTTAAAAATCCAAAAAATGCATCCATATGAAAAAATGCATCCACACAAAAACCGAAAAAAAATCCACACGAAAGTTATCATTACCATCTGCATTAGGTTTAGTTTAATTGTATTTGCATTTTCATATCCCTAGTCTCGAGGTGTGTCTTGATCTTTAATTCTAGAAAGTCACATAGTCATCAAAGGCCGCCGAACTCTTGTATCATTTTTCTCGAAGAGGTCTTGGAAGGATCTCTAACCTCCCGTGAGAGTCGAGTGCATGAGAGAAACACAGAGCGTGCAAAACCCAGAGTGTTGGTGCATTTAAATATCAAAGCACCATGTGAGGATCCTCCATCACAGAACCAAATATTGATGAGAAAAGTGCGTTACCATTCATGTCAAAATTTGGAATAGTAGAGGAAACAAATCTGTCATAGGGATGACGAGGCACCTAGGATCGAAGAAAACCTCCACAAGGCCAAAAAGCCTTATTGACCCTGAAAATGATCCCTTAGTGAACCCCGCTGAGCCTTTCATTGAAAACCTTTTTCTGAAATAGCTCCACGATATATCAGCCCACATCACACAACAATTCACCCTTGCAAAAGAGTATGAAAAGAGCCGGAGCCATGGTTCCTTCCCCACCATTAAAGCACGGGAAAAAGCTCGAAAGAGATACCCAAAGAGGATGAAAAGGAGAGGAATGAAACACAAAATCCTCTAAAGAGTAAGGAGAGGAAATGAAAGCCCACATTGCGTGAAACATCCCCACTCGAGGAATAGATAAGAACGAGAATGCCAAACACAAAGAGATGCAAGTAGACTACTCAAAGAAAGTAGCAAATCAAAATGAGAACACATAATAACCCGCACAAATGCTAAAGGAGTCAAAAATCACTCCACCCGTAGCAAAGGTGAAGCATGTCCTCCGTTGCACAAAAGCTTCACAATCCTCAAACAAATCCTCCAGTCCCATGTGACATGCCCTACAGCCCCATTATAACCCATTGAAAGACCTCCGACTTAGGGATGGTATTTGCCCGATTCGAAAAGTACCAAATTTGAAATATGAAAGGCAACAACGCGTCGGATCTTGTCAATACAATCGTACACAAACGAGTGTCAAAGAAATCAGGAAGGTAGAGAGAAAAAAAATGAGTGTTCATCACCCCGATTAAAGAAAAAGCCTAACTGACCTTAAGAAAGGAACAGAAAGGTATAAAAGATCCCGAGAGGCCTCCTTCGGGAGAATTTTTCAAGAAAGAAGTGGCTTAAAGGTGACTGATCTGACTTAACTGGAATTCTTGGTTGAGCTCACCTTGACACAACATTTCCTTTGCATTCAATCATATCCAATTCCAAAAAAATGCATGTAGAATAGATTTGCATCCATCGATTCAAACATAATATCCTACAACATGGAAAGAGAAAGATGAGCATACTCTCCCCTTGTAGGGGAAGCCACGGAATAGTGCCTGTCTCCTTCGTCGACCGACACGACATCCATCCTCGGGGTAATGTGAAAGACTACGTAGTCATCAAAACAAAGGGCTAAAAGTCTTCGGGCACCGTTCAAAGAGATGCCCCGCAAGACATCCCTCCTCACCACCAAACTCCTCACTCACCAAAACTTATGAACTACGTAAGGTCTGATCTCAACAGGGAATTGAGTACGTAGGCAACCCTCTCAGGGTGCGACCTCGTCCCAAATAAAAACCATCCACCCCTTGAACCACAAGTCGTTGCTGTCACTGAAATACCCCAAACCCTGATATATTTTTTAAATACTAAACTATGGTATGTAAAGGATAAAAGTGCCTTAGAAACACCAGTGAACAATTTAAACCATAGTAAAATGCAATAAAGCACTAAGACACAGCTTGAGCAAAAACATGCTCTAAGCTTGGAGTGAACTTGGTTAGGACCCAAAGAGCCTACCAAGACTTAATAATATTCAATTATGATTTAACAAGGCTAATTAAGTCCTTAGGAAACCTTGGTAGACAATTAAACCAAACAAAACACAAATAAATACCTTAAAGTCAATATGGGCAAAATGTGCTCTAAGCTTGGGATAAATTTGTATAAGACCTAATGATCATAACTATACCTTATAAATATGTTAATGAACATATTAAATCAATTACCAAAGAAAACCAAGCTTGAAAACAAGTTAAAACACAAAATGTGCTTTAAGGAGTCTTAAAGCACATTTTTGAAAAATTGTCTTGTAAATGAGTTTTGAATGGCTAAATGTCCATCATTACTCTTTAATTAACATGTGTACTATATAGTATCACATTTGGAAGTCTATATTAATGGGAAATCAAAAATTTCACATCTATGTGCCTTGTTTTAGTGAATAGTAACTTTAATAAGCTAGTTTGTAACATATATTGTTATAAGTAATTAAATTGGTCAACAAAGACTATTATACCCTTCTTATTAAATGGTGGCTGGTTTTATCAAGGTGAGTCACCACCTTGTTAGTTGATAAGTAAATAAGTAATGAAAAAGCAAGTAAAGTACTATTTGCTTTATATGTAAAATATCTTAACAAGTGAACTCTCTCACCTCATTCTCTTCTTCCTTTCATTTTCCATGGTTGCCATCTTCTTCCTCCTCTCTCCATCGGTTTCCAACAGCACCATCTCTTTCTTCATCTTCCTTCACTTGTAACTTATGATTTCATGCTCCAAATTCAATTTCAAGACCATCATTCTTCTAGTTGGAGCAAGCTCTACACTTCTATCTTTTCAAATCTTCAAAAGCCTCATTTCGGTGCCATGGAGTTCCACCATTGATGGAGCTTGACCTCATCTTTTCACACCTTGTTGTTCTCCTTTGCTTCAAGGTAAGGAAACTCAAAGAAAAATGATGTTTCCTCCATGTTTTGTGTTGTCCGAAAATTCACCTCACAATGGTGTTTTTACCTTGCTTGTTTTAGCTCCATTTGAATCTTCCAAGGGCTAGGAGGAGTCCTCTCTTGATACTCATTCAAGCTCTCTTTCCATTCCAAGGTAAAACAACCATTTTAATGCCTTAAGATAATATATGTAACTAGGGTTTACAATGAGATGAAGCTTAAAGCTTGTATACTCATTATATTATTTGTATAATGTTTAGAAGTTGACAAGCAACTAAAAGCCTTGCCAATTTAGTCAAGGAAACAAGAAAGAAGTTTGTGAGGAAAAGAGGTAAATATGTTAACTCAATGTAGTTTAAAGTCTTAGGAGAAATGAGCTTGTATTGCTTATGAAAATGATTTAAAGAGCCAAAGGTGAATGACCTAGTAAAATGCTCTCAAGCGAACTATTAAAGGGCATATGTGTTATTGAGTGTATTTGCAGGTTAAAGGCAAATACAATGTGGGAAATTCAGTGTTTATGATTTATGCATCTTAAGGGCCTAAGAGCCATGTTATTTAAGGGCCTAAGTGCCAAGCAATTTAAGTTTATGCACTATATTGTGATGTAGTGTAAATTTGGTGAAGTTTGTGTGTGAGGAAGTTCTTGATGGATTTTAGGTGTTCTTGAATGAAATAAGGTAAAAACCTAAGTGTTTGGATGTGAGAATATACAAGTGAAGCTATGGCAAAATTTGGAAAATGTGTAAGAAGTTCTAAGTGTTTAAATAAGCTTTGGTGAACTAGGAAGTGTTAAGGGTGAGCAAGTGTTTTACTAGGGAAGAAAACATGTGCTAAGGTGATTTAGAGTGGTACAAGGATTTAGGTATTATCTTGGAAGTTCTAGGAATTCAATGTGTGTTTTTGAGAATGTATTAAAGTCATGGAGAAGTTTGTTTAAGGATTAGGAATGTTGATGTACAAGGAAGGAATGAGGTTTAGGTGAGATGTCAAAAAGGAGATTTAGTTAGTAAGAAAAGAAGTTGAGAGATGATGTTAAGGTGTAGAGGAAACACCTTGGTATAGTGATCATTATAGGTGAACTACCACTTAGAAATCTTAAGGAGAAAACATTCCAAGTGCTAGGAATTTTGTAAGAAATTTGTGAATGATAAAATGGTTTTGGTGAGTGATTTAAAGAGTTAGCACATGGCTAAAGGTGTGTTTGAAGTGCCAAATGATGTTTAGAACACATTAGGAGGCTTAAGGAGAAGTTTGGAGAAAATTTGACAAAGTTTGGACAACTTCTGATGTTGTCCGACCCAGTGGTCCGACCCATGGTGGGTCGGACAGCCCTGTTAATTCGATCGTTAGAGTTTCTGGAATGGTCCGACCCAGAGGTCTTGGGTCGGACATGGGTCGGACAGAAGGATTTAAAAGACGGAAGGAGTCTCTGGAATGGTCCGACCCAGTTGTGGGTCGGACGGCCCAAAATTATGTAAAAAAAAACAAAACATTGTTTAAAGTTATAAGATGATGGGGATTATTAAGTAATGATGTTATAAGATTGTTAAGGACATGTTGAGTGAGTAATAATGACAATGTAGTGAGGGAAAAGTGGTATTAAAATGTAAAGGTAAAATAAGTTAAAATGTGAAGTTATTTAACTAAGTTAACGGGGATAAGTTATAAGCATTAGACTTTAAACAACCATGTTACCCCGATGTTAATAAAAGTACATGTAATGTTATCAGTTGTTCGAGAATTGCTCGAGGAACATAAGTGGACATGATAAAGTGGACTTCGGTGACAGGTATGGTTTTCTTGCAACCTGTGTCCTACCGGCTTACACCGGCTTGTATGCCAATGTGTTTTTCTGTATGTTTACCACGTTGAAAGATAAACATGTAATGAGTTTACAGTAATTCATTTATGTGGCGTGTTCAAGTCCGATACCATTTAACCTCGGAAGTGTTAACCTTAGTTAACTGAGTCTAGGATCACATGAGAGTTCGGTATTCGGAGTAAACGACCCGAACCATGGGACGTTCTAACCACGGCTATGCGTGTGTTAATTGTGTGATATGTGTATGTGAATGTAGGGATCTCCCTTGTATGTTTAACCCAGTTGTAATACTGTATGGTGTGTAGATGTGGTAGACTCCATAGTGGGGTTCTAACTAATATCTAAAAGTAAGTATGTACTAACAGTGGTGAGGAATCCGGTTTGGCCGGTCGCGCGTTGTTTGGGAGTGGGTATCCTTCTTAGCCTTACCCTTCTCTCTGTTATGGTTGTTTCCCTCACGGCTTATGATCTCCCATTAGCTTATTCCAAAGCTTAGCTATTCTGACTTATGATCGGTTTAGGGGGAACATGTGTTTGTGTGGTGTGTTCGGGCCTCCAAACCCGAACCATCTTAACTTAAGTTACTCGTCCGACTATTAGGACAGTAATGAGTGTGTGTTGTTGTTGTATAACGAGTTTATCATGGGGTGACATCATTCTCTAGGCTCACCAGTGAATTAACTATGTTTGGGTCGGCTCCTAAGAGAACGCACCCGTTATGTTGTGCGTTGTTGATGTAATGCAATTTCTATTGCGATTTTGTTATGTGCACGTTGAAACGTGAAAAGTGTTGTTATATGTTGCTATGTGATGTATGTTATATGTTGTAAATGTGTAGTATGTGGATCATGGATATGAATCCCAGTTTGTGATAAGAGGCGCTTAAGGATAACCCGATTAATGGGTAGTTGTTGTCTATTAAGGAAGTAGCTCCATTAGAGGAGAAACACCCTAGGGGTAATGAATACCATGAGTGACTTATCAAATAAGGATGTATTATCCGTTTGTTGAGCCCATTGAGGCGAAATGTTATGTGTTGTGTTTTAAGTTACATGCATGATTCAAATAAAATCAATCGCATGCTAAGACGACAATTAGTTGTGCGTGGCCCGGTAGCATGTGGGTTGCGGGATTACCATACCAGCAAAGGTGCTGAGCCCCTTGGGGGCCACCCTTTCTCTTCTTTTCCTATTTTAGGTTCAAGGAGCTGGAAGCCGTTCGAGAGTAGGACGGGGGTAGTCGTTGTACATGGGTAATCATTTAGTTGTATATATGCAGTAGGTGTAGTAAGACCGAAATTGTTATCGGCATCAGTTTGTAAATACTCGGTACAGTTGGAAGGTATGTGTTTGTTTGTTGTAAATGGAACGGGATAATAATGTGTAGTCGCTCGGGAATCTAGTCCATCAGACCGGTACAATGTTTATGTAATAGCCTTGTTAGCCACGTGGGTGGTTAACGGCGTGTAACACCAACGAGTTAAGTGATGTGAAGTAGTATATTTTCCGCTGCAGAATGTTGTTATGTGTTTGTTGTTGGATGGGGTGTTACAGTCACCTTATGAAGGAATCCGCCTCAACCAAGAGGATCATTTCAGGACCATACCAGAGCCATCTCAAGGTGATACCGGAGCCATCTCAGGGCCATACTGGAGCCATCTCAGGGCCATACCGGAGCCATCTCAAGGCGATACCGGATCCATCTCAAGGCGATACCGGAGCCACCTCAGGGCCATACCGGAGCCATCTCGAGACGATACCGGAGCCATCTCAGGGCCATACCGGAGCCATCTCAGGGCCACATCGGGGCCATCTCAGAGCCATACCAGATCCATCCTAGTGCAACACCAGGGCCGCCATCAAACTACCAGAGTCATCGGCTTAAGCCCTCTCCAATATCACGAGAATCGCACTTGACCACTACGGTCCCCAAAATCTATGTCAAACCATCCGACCGTATATATCGGAATCACCCGATCCCTTCATCCCGAACACTCATGCAGTCAAGGGAGACAACACCAGAGAAAATTTCCAATCTCAAATCCTTCGTTGAGGATCGAAGGACCCATCAGAGAACGTCCGACCCTGAATCAACATGCAGCTAAATTCGACTTCAGGTCAACCTTTCACCGCAGCGAGTTTCGTACAACTCCATCAAAGTATTATAGGCTCATCATAAGTCCTATAACTAGATATCAAGAGGTCTAGTTGAGGCACTCCTAAGTCCTCGTACATTCAATAGCATTCTAGGCCCGTCATAAGCCCTAGGACTGGATATCGAGAGTTCCAGTTGAGGCACTCCTAAGCCCTCGTGCACCTTAAATCAAATCGGGTTGTTGGTATTATAGGCTCGGCATAAGTCCTATAGCTAGATATTAAGAGGTCTAGTTGAGGTACTCCAAAGTCCTTGTACTTTCAATCGCATTCTAGGCCCTTCATAAGCCCTAGGACTGGATATCAAGAGGTCCAGTTGAGGCACTCCTAAGCCCTTGTGCACCTTAAATCAAATCGGGTTGTAGGTATTATAGGCTCGGCATAAGTCCTATAGCTAGATATCAAGAGGTCTAGTTGAGGCACTCTAAGTCCTCGTACTTCCAATTGCATTCTAGGCCCGTCATAAGCCCTATGACTGGATATCAAGAGGTCCAGTTGAGGCACTCCTAAGCCCTCGTGCACCTCAGACCGAATCGGGTTATTGGTATTATAGGCTCGACATAAGTCCTATAGCTAGATATCAAGAGGTCTAGTTGAGGCACTCCTAAGTCCTCGTACTTTCAATCGCATTCTAGGCCCGTCATAAGCCCTAGGACTGGATATCAAGAGGTCCAGTTGAGGCACTCCTAATCCCTCGTGCACCTCAGACCGAATCGGGTTGTTGGTATTATAGGCTCGTCGTAAGTCCTATAGCTAGATATCAAGAGGTCTAGTTGAGGCACTCCTAAGTCCTCGTACTTCCAATCGCATTCTAGGCCCGCCATAAGCCCTAGGACTGGATATCAAGAGGTCCAGTTGAGGCACTCCTAAGTCCTCATGCACTCGGTTATCTTGTTACTCTCCCGTCGTGTTCACACGGTGTGCTATCCGTGATCGCGTCTGGATGTCCCCGTAAAAGCCCTAGTGAGAATTTTTGGCGCCCCCGTCAACCTTGATCCAATTCTACAAGCCTTCTGTTGTAGAATTGAATCAAGGGGAGCCATCTGTAGGCACCAAAAATTTTTCACCCGTTTTGTATCGAAACCAAAATACAAGAATAAACATGCTTCTAGAAATGAGGTGGTCGTCCCCGTTTTCAACTAAAAGGAATTTCTTTTTCTCGACATTTAAAATCTCACATTCCTATGGAAAAGGAGCACGAGCCCTTTTTTATTTTATTTTATTTATTTTTATTTTATTTTTATTTATTTATTTTATGTAATCTGTTTTTAAAATGACTTCATTTTGTTTACTTATTTTATTGCTTTTCTTTTTAAATATTTCACGGTTTTGTTATTACCTGGTATTATTTTATGTACTCAATCGATCTATACTTTTATTATTATTTGTTATTTCCTTTTGGCTTTCTCCGTTTTATCGTCTCTATTTTTATTATTTCATGTGTCCTTTACTACCATTATTTTCCATTTATTTTAAGTGTTTTATCTTCATTACGTGCATTAATTTTCATTATTTCATGTACTTATGCTTTCCTTTTATTTTATATCTCATTACGTTTTGGGTCTTATTTTTAATTGTATTCCATAATTTCATGCAATAGATTAATCCTCTTTTTCATTGTATATACTTTCTTTTAGACTCATAGCCTTTTAGAGGAATTACCCGGTCGAGATTAAAGATCTTGCATTACCTGTCTCACGAGCATATCGATTCCTGTCCTAGCGCAGCCAGTTAGCATGCTCTCTGAGTAACCAGTTGGTCTCGGGTTCGACTCTAAACCGAAGCATTTCTTCTATTTTCGTTTAGCTCGCGATGGGACTTTTGTTTTACTATCCACGGTTAAGAATTGAAATTTGCTACAGCTCAACCGGTTAAGTGCGCAGGAGGGGTGTGAGGAATACCGAGTTTGAATCTTAGTAGTAGCAGAACTAGTTTTTTATATGTATATGGGTAAAACTTTTTTATTTTTATTTTGTTATTATTTGTATCGGTCCACTCCAGCCTCGGTAAAGTAATTTACAAGAAAAGAAAGAAGAGAACACGACGGTATGGAGTATGTTTTTTTTTTAGAGAGAGCCGATAAAAACAATGCAGTATGGGTTTGTTCTAGAGAGAACAGATTAATCCCCCCCAAAATCCTCTGCATGTCTCCTCGGTACTTCAAACCGGAAGACATTTGAAGATGGTGAACTCCATTAATAAGCCCATCACGCCTTCATCCTTCAGGGGGACTCTGATCGACCACCAATTCATTTCTCGTTGGGAGGGAAGAGAAAAACCTCTCCACTGTTGTTCCTTCTTCTCCTCGAGCTCGAACCAAGAAACTCAAACCAGAGAACTCCAAAAACTTCAGAAAATTTCTCCTTACCTACGAAACTCTCTTCCACCCTGAATCACCACGCAAAACACGGCCCAAACATAATAATTCGGTTTCTGCATTCAATTCCCTAATTGGACAGTTGTCCACTTATTCTCGGGACAATGACAAACTTTGCACAAGACCAGCATTTGGGAAATGCTGTTTTCAAATTTGTACAGAACCAGCATTTGGAGAATGAGGTTTCTGTTTTTTTTTATTATTTTTGCATAAGACCAGCACTTGGCAAATGCTGTACCTGTTGCAAGTCGAAACCAGCACTTGCCAAGTGCGGTTTCTTTGACATGTTAAGGTGGGCGGCCTGCTTCATTCTCTATAAATACCCCACTAACCCTCCCTCATTCTTCACACAAATCTCCTTATCTCTCTCATAATCTCTTATATTCTCTCATATTCTCATTTTGGGTGAGCTTAGTAGTTCCAAAATTATTTTGCAAGTAAGATGGCGCGGAAGATACGCCGGAGCACGGAGGACCCGGGCCAGACCAGACGGAGCTGTTTTCAACTGCAGACGACGCATCTCTTGTGCGATATTATCTCTAGACGTCAGGTTAGTATTCTAATTGCTACAAAAATTTTAAGAGTTTGTTAAAATTATTATATTTAGTTAATTGATAAGAAAAGTTAGAGAGTAATTAGAGAATTTATTTATGAGAAATTTAGAGTATATGAATAGAGTTTTGAGAGGGCGTGGGGGTGTGAAGTGGATGAAGCCCCGCACTAGATTGATTGTCCCATATTTACAGCTGCTGGGTTATGGGGTCCCTCTAGGTTAGTCGTGAAAGGTATATTAATTACCATATGCAGTGCTTTTGGTCGAGAGATGGAGATCGGAGACCCATACATTATGTTTCCTTCGGGGAGGTTTCTATCACTTTAGAGGGACATGGCAGAGCTTTTCGGTTACCTATCGAGGTAGGCCGGTTACAGGTGCTACTGATGTGATGTTCAAGAAATATGCGCTGATTTATTGGGGAAGATCCGGATATCGAGGGGACATTAGGGGGC